>MCJB01049275.1:95454-132252 GCA_002018475.1 Nicotiana obtusifolia
ATATATATATATATATATATATATATATATATATATATATATATATATATATAATAGTTGGCGGCAGTGATGGCTAATGGAGGTGCTTTGGGATATCGAATAGAGGCAGTAGTTGGTGGTGGTTCTGAGTAGTAGCTAGTGGTGATTGGTAGCAATAGCGATTATGGTAGTGGTGGGTGGTGGGAATGGTTGTAGTTATGATTGAGGAAGGTAATGGTGGGTGGTGGTATTTTATAATGATGGGCAGTGCGGCTATGGTTATTGATGGTGATGGGGTGGTTGGTTGTGGTAATTGAGGTGGGTGAGTGTGTGGTTATGGTTGAGAATGATGGTGGTAGGGTGGTGGGTGGTGGTAGTGGTGGCGGTTATAGTTGAGAATGGTGTTGATGGTAGTTGATAATGGTAGGCAGTGACGGCAGTTAGTAATGAATGTGGATGATAGCATCAATGGAATTAAGTCTTCGTTATAGATCTTAATCATACAAACCTATTCAAACCCATTAAGTAGTTGTGAAGTGAAAAAAACACACACTTAATGATTAGGATCCGAATGATTAAGATTAGACTTTAAAAACAAACGCACTTAATGTCTGACTCCATTAAGTGCAAACAAATGAGGCCGGAGTCCCCTAGATTCCTTGACAAAAATTGGGAGGCTCTCTATTTCTGCACTTCTGCTAATCCAAACGCCAATAAAATGAGTCCTAAAATAACATTTTTTCTTTATTGTTTCTTGCTGTCTCGCACTAAGAAACTTATGGAATGACATGTTAGAGCGGCTCCATAATCTGTATTCTTCTATCTGTCCCACTTTATTTAACCTACTTTCTTCCAGTGGTGTCCCAAAAAATTGACTTCTGCTATGGTTAGTGAAATTTTAAGTTCCTTCCAATAAATTGGCATTTGGCTGAAACAGCTTAACTTTTATCTAAATAGTATCTGTCTCACTCAAGATCATCGTTGTTCAGGCTATTAATTATTTTCATATTTTGCTATATCTCGATGGATGCAGGTATTGCTTTCTAGACAGTTGAACCCTTTTTTAGCCACCGGAGCATTTGTGATTCCGACTTCACTGTATTTTGTACTGAAGGTTTGTGTTCTGCTTCACACGTGCATTTGAAAATTTCATTCCGGTCAACAGCTAAACTACCACATGATGGTTCTCAATTGTTCTCTGGAATCTACTATAGTACTGTCTTTCCATGTGTTGCTGTAAATTGTTATAGAAGCAATACTTAATTTGGTTGAGATAGAAATAGTTCTTCTGATCAACGTAGCACTATCCATAGTGAATATCTTTTTGCTAGATTTTTTTTTTTTTTTTTTTTTAAATTTGGTGACCGAAGAGTTGGTTTTCCTTTAGTCTTGCAACCCATGTTAAAGATTTTCCGCATGATGGCCCATTGCAATCTATTATTTCCTTCCCTAGATATTTTGAATATGTTTTGCTTTACTAATTACTTTTGATGCTGAGTTGTTGGGGGGCCTTGTGGTGGCAATATGAGGAAATGTCTCCTCAAAACTATAAGTTGCATGGTTTCATAATTGCTCATTTTCCATGACTTCCAACATCTTTCTCTATGTGAAATCTTTTCCTTCATAATTGATCTGAATTGTTATGGGACATTGTGTTGTCAAAATATGGGAAATGTCTTCTGTTGATTATATTTTATAACTTGCTTATTTTCTTAATAGCTCATTTCCCAGGAATTATATCAGTCTCTTTTTGACTGTTCTTCCCTTCTATATTTTCAGAGATTTGTTGTGAAACCTTTTTATCTTAAGCGGGAAAAGCAGAAGGCATCAGACAATATGGAAAAAACTCTTGGCCAGGTAATTATAAATAGTTTGGGTAACTGGCGTTGCTACGGACGGAATTCTATGAATAGCGTCTCTAGTTCTTGGCAGTTAGACCTTGGGATGTTTGATAAACAACCAGGCATCAGACGCAAGCTAGTTGGGGTTGGCACATCAATCGTCTCAATCAATTTTGCTCTATTTTGACCCATTTTGCTTCGATGAACCACAATTTTGTTTTTCTACTTTAGTAGTTTCTAAGTGGCAATGCTGTTTGTGTGTACCTGTACGCTGCCTCTGCTGCTATGATATGGCGTGTGTACTATTCTGTCTGTAAAAGCATTCTCATGGTACTTCCCATTGGGCTAATAATAGATGGTCCAATGTGCACTCAACCTCTACCTAGCTTTGCTCCTAATGCACTACATGTTTTAGGTCCGGGAGGCAAGGGCAGCAGCTAAGAAAGCTCAGCAACTATTGCAAAATGTGGCCAGTAGGAAAAGAAGTAGACAACTAGAAACAGGTGGACTGGTTGTTACAAAAGCACTTTATGGTAGCCGTAAAGCTCTGAAGAACAGAAGTCAAACAGAGGAAGTAAAGGATGAAGTGGCTTCACAAATAATTGATGTCACTTTACCTTTAAATTTTCTTGTGAACGAATCCGGGCAACTAAAGGTGCGTTCTTACTTCCACCATTCTCAATATGTTTCTTTGTTCTGATCAGTGTGAAGGACTCTTTGTTCATATTTGGTGCCATACGCACATTTTTGAGTTTAAGATTACTTGCTTTAATTGGTCTTCCGTTTGAACATGTGAAGCTATTTGGAGGTCATAAAGAAGAGAGAATTAGAATAACTGCAATAGCTAAGAGAAGGTTAAGGACGTGGTGGGTTAGATGTCATAAATAGGAGGAAAGAGGGAAGTAACATGGATAATTTGGAATAGGATCATGGTATACCACAATATCTTCTTGGTGCTTCTTTTATGGTTGTATATTTGGCTGGAGCAAGAACTGGGACCTCCAAGAAATTGTGTTTCTCTGGAAGAATACACACATCTATTGTATATCAGGAGGATTAGCCCATATTTTGGTGCTATTTGTTCCAGGATTTTCCCCTTGGGGTTTTCTATGATGATTTTTCGTTAATAAAATTTTCTTACAATAGCAAGGAGCATAATTGATTTATCTCCTCTGAAAAAGCTGTCCATTTGTTGTCACATCAATCTTAGCCCATTGCTGTTAGTATTTTAGTGTTTGGACTGCTTTCTTTGGAATGACTGATGAAATGAAAATAATCACAAATGAACGCATTTTTGCAGACACTTCAGGAACAACTTGCCGCTATCTTCTCTGTTCAAGATGGTTTTACCTTTACATATTTGATACTTAATTTCTCATTGTGTATATGCAGCTACACGAGGGTGTAAAGAAATCAGGAATTATGGGCTTTTGTGATCCTTGTCCTGGAGAACCTAAGCAATTGTATGTGGAGTACACCTTTGATGGCAACAACTTCGAGGTAATCCTCTTCTTTCACCCTTTTCTAATATGATAAAATGTCCTCTGACAACTAAAATTGCTGTCAAAATACTAACAGGTCATTGTTGATGATTTGGATGAGTTGCTTATGCCCCAAGAATCACACAAAATTTGATGTCATTAGAGCTGCTGAATCGCTGTTTTGTTGATGTAGGAGCTGCCAATAAACCATTTTAGTGCGCTGCGTAGATCTAAGGCTGTTGATTCCTCGAACTGAGTATGATAGTCGATTGGAATAATTTGAGGCAACCAATAGAGACTTGGTTACCTCTTCAAATGTTGCATCATTTGCCATGCCTCTGAGGTACTTTGTTCAATGTTTCAGCCCCTCGCTCCCCTTCTCGTCTTCCTAACCCTCTGAAACAACAGGAATAAGGTGGGGAAAAAGTAGCAGAAAGGATACGTTCCTCCTTCCCCTCCAAAACCAACAGGAACGCCCCCACCAACCAACACACACAGCCTTAGAAATGTTTAAATGGGATGCAGCTCCTCAAAGTTTTGGTTATCAATTTTTTTAAAAGAAAATTACTACGGAGTGTATTCTATTTTGACAAAATAAAGGCAGTCTAGTGGTATGTTATTCTTTCAACATTGACTATTTGATAGATTCCTCAACATTACTTGCATATGTGAAAGGGGTTTCTGTTCAAAGTCTGTCTTCCTCAATTAACACGTCAGAGAGTAAAACTGGTGCATCGAAATCAGAAGGGTTTTATCAGTTTTTCCTCTCCTTTGGCCTCACTCATCTTTACATAGATACAATTTGGTTAAATGATTTTCCAGTTACAAATATAGACTCCTCTACCATGTATGCTTAGAATTATAAAGGGTGAGCAACACCCTACATGCAATTGTGCGCTGAAAAATCTAGAACATGGAGGATTCCATGATATCAATCATAAATTACTCCAATGAAAGTAGCATTAAACAAAGCCTATGTGCAAACGATGTGTACAGTCGATTTTGGCCTGTCTTTTTATATATTTTATTATAATGTGTTGTTGCAAAAGAAACACTGGCTGGTAGATTGATTTGCTAGAACCTTAAAATCCTAAGATCTAAGGCCTTAGAAGGCCTCCTAAATTTCCTGGCTATGGTGAAACAGTTCGATGAATATGGTTCTCAACATTACCTTTCTTAAGTGAAAAACTAAAAACTGAGACATTGTCCGCCAAAGAAATCATCGCATCGAAGTCTGGCAATGTATTGCAAA
The DNA here is from genome assembly GCA_002018475.1 of Nicotiana obtusifolia. NCBI lineage: Eukaryota > Viridiplantae > Streptophyta > Magnoliopsida > Solanales > Solanaceae > Nicotiana > Nicotiana obtusifolia. Next base: position 100,008 of record MCJB01049275.1, read on the forward strand.
TTTGGAAAACTTCTATTCCTAAAGGATTCTCTTCTTCTATGGACTACAGTCGCGAGTTTAAGTCTCTGCCTATCCTTAGTCAATTTTGATCCAAGTTTCTATTTCCTATACGACTTAGTAATTAGCTCTTCATCTTATTGGGAACTCTCAGACTGTTTCGAGGACTTTTAGCTTCTTCTGCTATGACTTTATATGACGAGACAATCTCTCACATTTGTATCTTTACCTAATTTGCAATAGGCAATTATACGGATGTGATTCAAGAAGCAATGCACCTGTTCTCTCAAGTAGCTCCAATCGACATTTATGTATTCAAAGGTAGATCTAAGACAGGATTCTGTCATAAGTTCAATTGAACATTTTGATTTCAGCTCGAACTATGAATGCCTATGCAACTCTTATATATATATATATACATGTATAATAAGATTACACTCATCCTAATTGCCGTTAGATTTCTGCTACAATGCATGCAGTGACACTTGGCGAAACCATAGAACAAGGACATGATCTCATTAAAGCATAGAGAAACAAAATGTCAAAGAGGGTCTCATGTTCCACTCTCTTTTTTCTCTTTGTTGGTAGTGTATTAGCTGGTTGATGTTGCCATTACGTGACAGTATTCTTCAGTAGCACCATGACCTATTAGGTCACAAGCATGGCATGAAGCTAGCCTGGATACAGCTTTTAAAGTGTCATGTCTATTCCTCAGCGGCTAAGCTAAAAGCCCGGTTACCTGTTCGATCGAACTTAATAGCGTTTGTTCAAACAATGTATTTAACGAGCTGAGTTGAACAAATGAAGACGAATACCTGTACGCAAAAGAAACATAATTAAGAAGCGCCCATGAAAAAGTTGTCAATAATAGTCATCCTGCTATTTGGTTGGTTTCTATTACTGGAAGACTTGGCCAAATTGTTAGCGCTACATCCATGAAACATTAGCTGGATCACCACATTGGGAGTTTGATATATTAGAAATCTTGTCTTCGTTATGTTACGTACATCATATATATTTACACGATACTACTTTAGTTATCTGACCCTTTTCATAGGAGATCCATACAAAATGACATATGAGATTTTTGTAATATTTTTTTCTTCAATTTAAATTGTAAATGGAAAAGAAGATCATTTCTTCTTTAAAAACTTGCAAGGTAAAACCACTTTTAAAATATTTTTGCTCCACTTGCAAATTTCCAGCAAAGAAAATTTTATTGAACCTATTTTCAACCAAATTGCTCTGATCCTTCACTCACAGCCGCTGATTCGAATTTTATATATACAAAATTTTTGGCAAAAATAAATAAATCTATGTTAAGTCCACACCATTGCTAAAGAGCGGTTTCCCCAAATTGGATCCTACACAGCGAATCTAGATATTGTTTACGTTTAGTGCGGGTATCGGATATCGCATTAGAAAAAGAACATTGCTAAAGAGGAATACTCAGTAGATGCGCGATATTCACTTCATGAATCAATTTTAATTTCTGAATTCGCTAAGGCAGGTCGACTACACTAAAGCCTTTGAATAGTGATGGTCCTATTTTACGTCTACAAAATCATAATTGTCGTGTTTGTAGTAATCCATCCAAATTATGAACCCAATGCAGGTCCACACGTTGACGGCCAATTATTGTGTTTAAGTATAATAATAAGGAAAGATAATCATATCAATTGATAATTAATGCTAGGGTCTCCTATATAGTAATTTGCTAGGTCCTAGATTAGTTCAACAAGTCTTTGCATAATCAGATAAATAATGGATATGGACCAATAAAGCAACGACTGTTAATGAAAAACTATGGATAAAGCATTTAATTTAAAAAGAGTTAGGTAGAATCACCAACTATTTGTGCCATTATTCGTCATTAACGCATCACTTTCTAGATTAAGTACTTTAAGTTGTCAAATGTTAGCAATTCTACACTGGGAACCTACCAGTTTTATCACTATATTGGTACTAATTGATGGAATATGGCAACATAATACTGGATGATAGTATGTGATTTCATATTAAATAACATTTTAAAAAATACTTTATAAATTATAGTGTCAACTTGCGCGTACATTAACTATTTCACTACTACCTGCTATCTCAGTACAAATGTTTTGGTAACTCTGCGCGTTAAAACTTAGTCAACAACAAAAATAACAAATCTTGCGTAATCCCACAAAGTAGGGTTTGGAGAAGGTAGAGTGTACGCAAACCTTACTCCTACCCTGTAAAGTAGAGAGGCTATTTCCGATAGACCTCCGACTCAAAGAAAAAAATAAAAATTAAGCAAAGACAACAAATAGTAATAACAGCAAGATAAGAAATAACCAGACTAATACGAAAATAAGAGTCTAAGAAACAATAGCAAGATAAGATGATAGAATAGTCAAAGCGAAAAAAATAACATCTAATAATAAAAACTTGCGGATAAGAAGATGCGAAACTAATATAAGACTAATACTAATACTATCGACATGAAAAGGAGACACGCACGTCTTTCAACTAATCTTCTACCTTAATTCAGCGTCCTCCCTTTCATACGAACCTAGTCACATTAAAGATATCACATCATTTTTGTTCATTGAAGTTAGGCCATATCCTCTGATATTACAATGCCGCTATCATCTGTAGGAGTATCTGCTATCGAATTTTAGTTTTAGTCTTGTAATATAGTACTCTAGATCACGACAATTTAAAGGTAGGAGGATGTGGACAAAACTTGAGTTCTTGTTCAAATTCATAATGCAATATTATAGGAATGGCAATCATGAGTCATAATCAAAATAATTTACCACCTAACCCTAATTTTATCTTTCTATTAGTCACCCCATACCCTATCTCCCTGCAAGTAGAAAGTCTTAAGACTTTTAGATACAAGTGCTTGTCCTCATCAAGCATGTCAAATTTCTTTGATTTGATGGAAATATTGGTTTCACGCACACATCAATCACAACTTTCACATAATTGAATGTCCTTCTTTGTCTCCAAACTGGATAATGCTTAGGTCGGTTATACTTTGATAAACATTTGTATATAGATCAATCTTTTGTTATCAATTGTCATTTGACTGGTTTTGGGGCTATGAAAAACAACAAAATTGGGTAGTGCTTTCAACTTTTTATGTAAGGAAGGTCCCTCTAAAATCAAATATCGTGTTCAAGTGAAAAAAATCTTACATAGTTATATGTTTTCGAATGGGACAATATTTGGGATGGGGGATTAAGGATATTACTCCCTCTATCCCCCATATTTTTCAACCATATTAATTTTGAGCATGTATTTGAACATTATATTTTTAAATTTTTCAAAATAAAATTTATACAGTAACCAGATTGAGACAGTAACAAAGTACACAATATTTGCTGTCCTAAATTGATGGTCCAGAGCTAAAAGAAAAAGGATAAAAAAGAGATGGGTCTAAAGTTTCCCTTCTTATTAAAAAGGGGGTCCTAATTCTAAACTTAGAAATATCCTTAAAGTGGTCCCCACGAAAAAAATATTAAGGGTTTGGCAGCAAGTAAGGTGCCACGTATGGTATCTTATGTCTTTATCTGTGTGGTGAGCTGGAAGGTGGGCCACCACGTATGGTATCTTATGTTTTTGAAAACATATGTTTATAGAATATTTTTTTGAAAACAATTGTACTAATCTTTTGAGTATCTACCTTTGAGTTGTTTTTTTTTTTTTTAAGAAAAAAAATCAAATCATGACATATACATAAATATTTAAATTATACGCAGGTTAAATACGAGTGAGTAATAAATAGTGTCCTTGGGCATTTGTTTCAGTACAATCTTATCTAATTAAAGAAAGAAAACCTTCTACTGTTAAAGTTTCAATAGCAATATGAATTGATATAATCCAACTTTTGAGTGTATAGGAATCACGGTATACTTGTTGGTTGCTTTCAGTGAGAAAACATAACATAAGCTAGGGAAATTTTTACCATAATGTTAATATAGAACCAGTCGAGTATTTGGCATGGGCAGAGAAAGTATTTGAAGTAAGATTACTTTACGTACACCAATTCAGGCAATCACTAACTATAATCGACGAAATTTTGATTGATTACACTCATAAAAAAGCGGACTAGCTAGTAAAAAAATAGATTCTTCATTTGGAAAATGTCATCATAAGTTGAACTCAAGAGCATTGGATATAGGGCATGATATTTAGGAGAGAGGTCCCAATTTCATTGGAACTAGGTTCATGTACCTTGTAATAGCTGGAATTTTCTTTTTTCTTTCTTCACAAATTTGAGTTTCTCCTAGTTTTTGGGGAGAGCAGCACGGGATGTAAGTAAACATTGGGACATTTTATTTATTAGTCTTAAGTTGAATCAATGGTGACTAAGCGACTATCCGGGAAAGAATATAGTCCAGTGATATCAGTAAAAGTTTTTCACAAAAGAGAAAGAATCAACAGAATCAAAGGCCTAAACGGCCAACAACATCATAAAATCAACACTTGTGATGTTATATTTTAAATTGTAGTCATTGATCACCAAACAATCTGTCTTCAGTAAAAGAAATAAGTCCAGAGATTTATTTGTTTCCCTCTTCTAATTAAACTCTTAATTTCCTCCTTATTTGGGTAAAAGATAGAGTAGAGCATGTCACAAGTTCAAAATAAATTTTCCAGAAAACTTCTACTTTGCAATAATGTAGAAGAGGAAAATGAAGAAAAGAAATAGAGTAAATGTGCTTCGATTAACGGGTAAATCCAATAGGGTATAAGGAATTTAAACAACCAATACAAGGCATTTGCTTTCAGCTGCAATAAAAGATCTGGAAAGTGTCTTTAATTTGGGCAATGAATGTACTCTGAGCCCTTAATACAGCTCATGCATTGATGAAAAATTTCTGCTTATTACCGATGAGGGTTATTATAGAGTGATAAGTACTTCTTCATCTTTAAGCGGAGATTTCGAAATCGAGTCCTAAAATTAGAGTTTTCTTTGTTAGAAAGCACTTTATGCCCTAATATGAGATGTTCCGTCATGAATTCAGATTCAGTCATGTCCCAATACGGATAGGAATACTGAGGAAACAAAAAAAGAAGAAAAATTTTGCTTATTGTTTGACCTTGATATCGTTGACTTTCTACTGATTTATCTTTAGCTTTAATCTTTGATTTGACTATTAAATAAGTTCAATATTCCCTGGGTTGTTACCTGTCCAAAGATTCATCCCACTTCATACTATTTTCCGTTTTGGATAAACTCACATCTAATACTTCAAATTAACTATTAATACTTCAAGTTTAAACAAGTATCTTGTTCTCCACTGTACAGGAGGTAGTAGAGGATAATTGCCTTGAAATCTTTTTTTTTTTTTTTGGTAAGTTTGTAAAATCAAAAGTTTCTTGGTAATTTTGTGCTGAGAACAGTTTGATCCGCAATGTCACGAAATCGTATACAATTATCTCTTTGTTTATGCTAATTTTTAGTTTAGTTTTTCGTGTGTTCTTGGTAACAATATTGTAAAATTAAAGAAGAAAAGATTAGTGAATCTTGTAGTGTTTCAAAAATTGTTCAGGTTATTCAAGATCATTGAAATCGTAATACAATATCTCTAATGCCTCTCGTTAATTATCTGACTGTAGAAGATTTTAGCTTTGGATTAGTTTCACCGTAAAATCTATAGTTAGAGATTTCAGATTTGAATTCGGAAAATGAGAAAAATTCTGACAGAGACAGAGATACTTACGACGTAAATTCAAATTAATTAAGCCCCAACACAAATATCAAACATCTGATGAAAACACTACTAAGGTGACAATGCCTTCCTCCTTCCTCTAAACACTAGTAATCAAGGTTTCCACTTTCCATTCTTCCTGCAAAGGGTAGTGAAATCTAAGTTGACAGGAGCCAAAGATTTACAGTGTAATATTCAAGGAAAAAGCACAAAAAACAAAGAAGCATTTTTTAAATTGTATACTATAACTTTCTTCGACAACTTTGCCTCCATTTCAGATTCAATTACACAAGCCTTTGAAAACGTATATTTTTCAAAATAAGTTACTTTGTTCACTATCTATTGAATGTGATGTTTCACTTGAAAATAAAATTGACCCACGTTGATAAAATTATTTTTTTTCTTTCTTAAAATGCCAAAAAATTGTCATTATACTTCTCTACAACTTTTAGTTATTTAAGTTTAATTTCAGAAAACAAAACTTAATATATCACCATCAAGAATAAATTAAGTTCAACATTAATTAATATGCAGAACAAATTACTCGCTCTTCCCAATTCATAAAAAAGCGATTGTAGTTTGAGATAACGTAAAATGCTTTATACAAAATTATTTCAAACGACTTACAGAAGATTCAAAGAACTCAAGACCATTCAAATTATTAGACATATAATATGTTGGTGTCTAATAAAATGCTTTGAACTCCATATATAATCAAATAACACAACCAAAACTGAGACGAATAGAGAATAAATATAAAATATTCTAACCACATACCTACATGTTCGAGTAAATTTTATGGGCGGTCATTCAACTTTGTGTTCATTATGTAAAAGTAACTTTTCTTCTTTTTGTTATGTAAAAATCATTCAACTTTGTGTTCATTACCCAAATGTCACTTTTCTTTTTTTTGTATTACATAAAAATTATTTTATTTTGCTCTATTTATTGCGAAAGTCACATTGGCCATATTTTATAATACTTTTACTTGAAAAGTCTACTATGTCCTTGACATTAATCCTCTCATTTATGTAATATCTTCTATATTATATACTATGTAATATATTTTTACCTAGGTATTTTACTTATAATTAAAATTATTTTATTTATATTTTTATAAAATATTCATATATTTAAGTTTTCTATGGACCTCAATTTGTTTAAACATATTCAAACATGAACATATTTTAAATATAAAAATGATAAAAAAATATTTATTTTTAATATTTATTTAATATAATAAAAATATATATTTTTTAAAAATGATAGTTTTTATAGTCAATAAAAATTTTAAAAAAAGATTTAAAGATATTTTTATTTAATATTAAGTTTTTAAAGTTTTATCTGTTAATATTATTTATTTGAAAGTATTAATCTAATATGTCATTTTGCTAAATGCGGATATTTTATTTATTAAATTAATGGGTATGACTTGGCTGATAAATCAACGAGCTTTGATTTTTTAATTTTCATTAAACATATTTCATTATGCATGTAAGAACGTGGACTTGAGATTTGTTCAAATGTTATTGATAAATATAATAATGCTACTTATATATCTTGAAAAATAATATTGAGAAAAATTTAAATGTACGAGTATAAAAATAATAAATAAAATAATATTAAATTATTTTAATTATAAGTAAAATACGTGGGTAAAAGTATATTGTATAGCATATAATATAAAAGTGTTACATAAATAGGAGGATTTATAATGATAAGGGCCTAATAGACTTTTCAGGTGAATGGTTTGTAAAATATGGTTAAAATGATTATTGCGATAACTAGAGCATAGTAAAATAATTTTTGTATTAACAAAAAAAAAATGACTTTTGGATAATGAACACAAATTGAATAACTTTTACGTAACAAAAAAAGAAAATTAACTTTTGAATAATAAACAAAAAATTGTATGACCGCCCAAAAAATTTACTAATAGATTTTGATACAATGTTTGCAAAGAAAGGAGTAGACTCCAATCTTCATTACTCTCATGTCTTTTCCTCCCACATAATGACACAAAATGACTACGACACCGGTCCACACGCAATGCCCATCCTCTCTTTTGAAAGCATATAACGACTTACAATTACCATACCAAAACCTCAACGTCGGCTTCGGTTCAGGTTGGAGCTAAACTATTAGGTACGAATTTAAATTCAGACATATTAAATTTTATATTTATATTAAATTTTTTTAGAATATATAAATATTTAATTATAAATTTAATAACTAAAATAAACTATGAGTTCCATAATAAATTCAAATATGATAAATTTTCAATTTTTGGTTTTGCCTATGCTCAGTGCAGTCACTTCAAGTTCTTTACCCATCCTCTGAATGTGCGTTTCTTGCAGGCACATATTGATTCACTTGTCCCTTGTCCCAACATTTTACTGCTCCTTTGTACTAAAAAATCATGGCAGATTTTGAAATACAATTTTCAAAATATTTTAATGCGGTTGGAAAGTATTTGAGTTGAAGTTACAAAAATAACATCTCAAGTTCAAGTTGAGAAAAAGTTTGTAAAATTGAAGATTTTAAAGAAGTCGTTTGACAGGTACAATTAAATCATTATTCTGATCAAACTACTATTGCTGAAATAATTATTTTAGTATTTGGCCAAATGAGTTCTAAATTTTAGTGTAAACACACATTAATTTTTAAGAAAAAAGCATAATAAATTCTTTTTTGCATACTTTCAGAAAAAGTATATATCCTCCTCCTAAGAAAACGACACCGTATCATTTGAGAAGTTGCAGTCAATTTTAACGGTGTAACTTAGTAGTTAATAAAATCAATAGAAACTTAAAGACGAGGATTTTTTATTATATCACAGGAGGGGGAGAGAAGAAAAGGGTAAAGGACATTGTGCTACTAAAGATTAATATTCAAAATATTATATATTTTTTATCCACCTAAGTAATAGTGGTACAATTATTTATGTTGGTATTAGGTACAAATAAAATAATTAAATTGCTTGCAAATTGAATCAACTCTATCCTTATAAAAAATACTGCGCGAGAAGTCTTTTAAATTAGTGTTTCAATTCATTGCTAAGGCTTCGGCTTTATGGATTGCCCGTCTTTTGATGTGCAATTAATTAAAGTGATGGTAGTATTTCCCATAAACCTCTCCTAAATCCTCACCAGAACCTTCGTCCTCTTCTCCTCTGCCACCCCTTTATACACCTCTCTTTTCTTCCTCTCTTTTTTATAAAAACAAAAATTAATCCCTCTCTTTCTATCTCTGTGTATATAAAAGATAAGGTCGAGTGCGTAGTGTTTCAGTTGTATATTCATTTCAAAACACGATATTCTGTTTCTGAACGTCAATCTTGCTCTGCTTTCCCCAATGGCTTCTTCCTCTGTTTTCTTCACTCTTTTAACTTTCTTCTCACTCTTCCTTTTCTCTTCCGCAGAAACATTAGTTTTCCCTTTAACACATTCTTTCTCAAAAACCCAATACAACAGTACTCACCATCTCCTCAAATCCACCTCCGCTCGCTCCGCCACTCGCCTCCACCACCACCGTCATCCCCACCGTCAAGTCTCCCTCCCTCTCACTCCGGGAAGTGATTACACGCTCTCCTTTTCCCTTGGCTCTCAAACAATTTCCCTCTACATGGATACTGGCAGCGACGTCGTTTGGCTTCCTTGTCAACCTTTTGATTGTATCCTCTGTGAAGGCAAGTATAATCCTTCCACTATCCCTAACCCTGGCCCACTCAATCTCACCTCCGCAGTCCCCGTCACGTGTAAGTCACGCTCCTGCTCCGCCGTCCACTCCTCTATGTCTTCCTCTAACCTCTGCGCTATGGCGAAATGCCCGCTCGAAGACATTGAAATTTCCGATTGTAAATCTTACACGTGTCCACCTTTTTACTATGCTTATGGCGACGGCAGTTTTATAGCGAAATTATATAGCGATAAATTATCAATGCCCACGTCATCGCCGTCGTCGCTAATTTTGCATAATTTTACGTTCGGGTGTGCTCACAGTGCACTTGGTGAACCTATTGGAGTAGCCGGTTTTGGCCGTGGGAAACTTTCATTGCCGGCTCAACTCGCTATCAACTCACCCGAAATCGGAAATTTTTTCTCTTATTGTTTAGTTTCTCATTCTTTTGATACTACAAAATTTCATAAACCGAGTCCGCTTATCCTCGGTCGTTACTCAGTTGACGAAAAAATGAAGCAGATGAACGATTATGAAATTGGTTATGCTTATACTCCCATGCTCGAAAATCCAAAACACCCGTATTTTTACTGCGTCGGACTTGAAGCAGTGACTATCGGGAAAATGAAGATTCCGGCGCCGGCGAGTTTGCGGCGAGTCGACGGCAGAGGAAACGGGGGAATGGTGGTGGATTCTGGTACGACTTTTACTATGTTGCCGCATGGGTTTTATGAAACAGTGGTAACTGAATTTGATAAAAGAGTTGGACCGATTTATAAGCGAGCAAACCCGGTCGAGGTTCAAACCGGGCTTAGCCCTTGTTACTATTTGGATAAGGGTTCTTCAAATGTGCCACAGCTGCTTCTACATTTTGGGGGAAATTCCAGTGTGGTGATGCCTAAGAGGAATTACTTTTATGAATTTTTGGACGGTGGAGATGATGGGAAGTTGAAAAGGAAAGTGGGGTGTGTGATGCTGATGAACGGTGGTGTGGAAGAGGAAAGTGGGCCCGCTGGGTTATTGGGAAATTATCAGCAACAAGGGTTTGAGGTTGTTTATGATTTGGAGAAGATGAGAGTTGGATTTGCCAGGAGGAAGTGCGCATCTTTGTGGGATAATTTGAATCAGCACTAACGTGCACCCTTGCGTAGCTGATCAGATTTGACGTTGAAACTTGACATTGACTTTATGGTTAAGTCAAAATGGTCCGGCTAATTGACGAAGTGAAATGGGTCGGGTAAGGATCCAGGGATATTTTGAGAATAAGAAGTGGAATGTGGTTGATATTTTTTTTTTTTTTTTTTTTTTTTTTTTTTTTTTTTTTTTTGTCATTGTATAGCTGGAGTTTTGGTACATATTAGACAAAAATAATTTGAAATATAATAGAAGGGAGACATGAGGCAAAATGAATAAAATGTGGATGTAAATTTGTGGCATTGGATTTGTTAATTTTTTGTTTTGTAGATTATGTAAACTGGTGCTGAATGTAATTATTTTTGAAGATATTTATGATATTTGTTTGTGTAATCATAAAAAATTATTAGGGCGTTAAAATTAAAACCAATCAAATGCGATTGCTGTCAATTTCTTTGAAAGAGTTATATTGGGAAGGAGTCTTTCGTATTCCAATAATTTTGTGGAATTTACAATTATTGATACGTCCTCAAACTAAACAGTGGCAGGCTTTCGCTTGTAACAAAATTTTTTTTTCCCCTTTCTTAAAAAAATAGTGTTAAACATCGCGATGCAAATAATTTAACAGAATTAATCTTATAAAATTATAATTTAATATAACATATTATTCTAATAAATATTAGTTATTATTTTATTATTTAGTTAATATAGTGTGCAGAAATATAATAAATTTATACAAAATCAAATGATAGACATCATATGATAATCAAATAATATGTATGATCCTTATTTATTAAATTAGCAGGTATATTTACTAATATAATTTTTTATTAATTTATTAATTGACTTAATATTTTGATCTATTTCTCTTTTAATATAACAGTAAATTTATTGAATTTCGATTCAATACTTTCCACAGCACGAAAGGTACAATGTTTAATCAGAAACTGCTTACCTCGTCTTACAGTCATCATGCCAAAGTCAGCTTGACTGAATCTTCAGCAAAGTAATGAATCGAAAGATATTGTGTATCATGCTATTTCATCAAATTATGTTTCGATATCACCTGTAGGTTATCGTTTCGAGCCGTAAAAATAATCATTATATGAATTAAAATTTGCGTTTAGGGTATTTGTTCTAATATAACATTAAGAAAAGAGTCGATCGAGGTTGACAAGAAGACAGCAAAATTCATGGTCGAGATGTCAACCATGATCGAGGTCAAGCACTGCGTAAAGGACAATAACAGCTAGTTTTCAGAATAGTATATTAGAGAGAATATTCTAGTAAATATTCCTTACATTTGTCCTATTAGGATTTACTAGGGATATATGTTGAATATATAAGGGAAAAGAAAAAGGAAGAAAGAGAGGTAATATTCATTTGATAATAATACTTTTGAGAAGATTCTCTCTCTTGTAAAAATACAAAGATTACCTTTTGAAAATTCTCTCTCAATTATTCCCACCTTTCCACCAGATCCGAAAATTGTTCATACGAATCTTGGGCCTTTCTGTCACTCATCATTGTTAGGAGAAATATTTATCCAATCCATTCATTATTGGGTAAATCATTCTCCTTATTTACTTAAATGCCATTTTTATTGTCATTTATGGTTAGTTATTCTTCATTATTGTTCATGCTTTAAGAGTATTTTGTACATATTATCATCAATCATTTACGAGATCTGCCTCCGTCTTCTGCACGTTTTCGAGATTAGCATCTAGAGTTATTATCCTTAACTAAATTTAATCAATTAATACACAAGTTTAATAATTTAATCGAAAATTATACTTTTTGATCAAATATCTATTAATACTTGTATTAGGGTATGCTATTTACATTAAGTACGACCCTTCGATCCGTGCGTAAATGTAAATTTTTTTATTGTAGCACGGTACTTGTTGAAAATCATAATTTCTCCTCGAAGCTTCAAGTCAAATCTTTTTGACACGCCCCACTAACAGGAGTTTATTAGACGCACTCAATAAAATATTTAGTGTGAAAAGATTTCATATTTGTCAAAAAAATTTGACCTCAAACTCAGTGGTAAACTATGTACTAAGCCTGTGGATTTGAATCGATATTTCAATATTACAGGAGTAAATACTGAACTTTTAAATTTACATATAGTATTTGACATTAAAGAAAAGGAAAATAGAATGATATCGAAAAGTGCATTTTGAGAAAGTTTTATATTTTCAAACTTCTTAAGTTCGTAAATTCATAGACAATTCAACTTTCATAACTTTTTAATTCAACTTCATAAATGTTATTTTTCCACTTTAATTCCGATATATTGTCCAATAACCAATTTAAGGGAGTTGGAAGGGGAGCCAATGAAGCTTTGGACGTCAAAGTAAAAGAAACACGTGGCAAGAAAATGACAAAGCACGCCGCCAATGGGATTTCAGGTATTGCAGAAACCTGACGTCATATAAATAAGAGTCGCTAGTTTCGGAGACAAAAAAGGTGGCCCTAAAATTTAAAAACGTGTGTGTCCGCTCATCGCTTAGCTGTCTCCCACTGTGCATTTGGTGCACTTCCCTATTAATTACACATACGTGTGCACTCATTATTATTTCTCAATCCTTTTCTTTTGTTTTTTATATGACGTGTCCCTCTCTCTCCAGTTCTCATTACAAATTGTCGACACTCTCCTTGCTTGACGTAGGTATAGTTTTTTCCATTTTATATAAGATCCTTTTAGAATAATGATATTTTAACATTTAAACACTTCATTTTAAACTTTATATTTACTTTATAATCATGAGAAATTATGACACGTTAGACGACAAAGTCTAAGGACTTTTTTAGTATACTAATATCTGTAAACTTGTGTTATATGTTAATAATGACACGTGATGATTTAAATATATATTTATATAAAGGAATAATAAAATTTAATTAATAAGAAAAATATTATTTATAATACTATAACAATCATCTAAATATTAAAAAATATTATTATGTTAACATAATGCATAAATTTAAAATAAAAGGACCTCATCAAACTTACACAAATGATCAATTTTGTCATGTTAGTTAAATAATTATATATTAATATGATGATATCTTAACGAACACTTCTTTGTGGATAATATTTTTTTGTGTATGTTTCCTCTTAATGCCAGAACTCATGTTGTCGATCTTTATATCCCTCTTGAAAGTGCAACATACGGTTGTTCGTGCAAGAAAAACATATTGCAGTAAATACAGTCTAATATTTATAATGCATACTAAAATTATTTTCACACAAATTTAAAAGGATATTCCTTAGTTTCGGAAGACGAAAGTTGAATTCAGGGATAAAAATATACTTAGAAGCACATTAACCAGTATCATAATTTTTGCATGTATGACGTTATTGTCAAAACTTATATATACAATCTGTATGCTATTACATAAGCTATTCGGCGTATCTAAGTTTTTCAGTAGCATGACAGGCATATTTTTCTTCAAAATTGACCTATATACAATGGAAGATCAATATTAACTTAGTCTACTATATAAACGGTGACACTAACATAAGTAAGAAATAAAAAACTTGATAACAAACATGTATGGTAGAAGGCCATTCGGTATTAAAGTATTTAAGTTTTCTTCTTAGTAGTAATTATTAATATTATTTTCTGCTGAGTCAAAAACTGAAAATATTTTATTTTTACTATGAAATTTTGCAATCAACATTTTATTTAGTTGATTAACATATTCATTTTTGCTAACTAAAATATCTTTTTAATTATATCATGTGATTTGCGGAAATAGCGTTTTAATCTAATGATAGACATATTTCTTTTATTAAATGCACTACTATTACTATTGTGATTGATAATCAAGTGTTCAGGAAGAACCAAATCATCTTTTATTGGATGCTCTTCTTCGTTTCTGATACGAAGTAAGAAGACACTCGATATTGGATCTGTTCTTACTTTATATTTCTTGTCAGTTGAATCTTTTTCGTTGAGGCCAGAAGTATAACTTTGGTTAGCTAGCTTTTCTACTTTTGTCGATTTTGGAACTACTGGTAGTACTTGACAGAAATCACCTCCCAAACCATTAATTGTTCACCAAACGGTTCATTAATATCCAATATATCTCTAGAACTCCGGGCAATTATTTCAATCGTTTGACACTTAGCCATAAGTGCTTCATCCCATATTATCAATTTTGCTTTCCTTATAAATTTAGCAGCGTTGCGCTGCTTTGATATATTTGTGATGGTTATTTGAGTTGTTTGAAGAGGTATAGCAAATCTAAAGTGGGTGGTCTCACAATAAAAACATTATTTGTATACCACTTGCTATTATTGCTAATAGTGTCATGCCTCTTGATATGACATTTGCAAGTAATGCATGACATATAAATATTATTTCGATTCCGCCGGAGACATCTAGAAAGAATAATCCCGTTATACCATATTCGCCTCTTTATAATATAGTTTTGAAAACTTGTTCTTGTTTAGGATTTAGTTTTGCATGTGCTTCCTCAGACACTTGTATAGTATTTTGATTTTTAATAAGATACTAACGTTTTTACTTTGTGTTCTAACGCTCTTTTTATGGAATAAATTTATGTATCCTGAGATATTTTTTAACTTGAATAAGAATTTTAATCAGATGATGAACTTAAAAATAATTGAATTGGATTCTCTTGCTAAATAATTAATTAAAAGATTTAATTATTTAATTTTACATAACAAATAATTTATTCTATGATGATTTAGATCTTAATATTAGTTCATCTCTTATTTTGAATATTTAATCTTAATTATAATGTTATCCACCATAAATTTTATTTTCAAAGAGTAAAAGATTGATATGACATTTCACTTTTAGGCCTTTATGTTTGTAGAATCATTAGTAGTATTGACTCTTACCAACAATTTTTTTTTCTCTTTCTCACAAATTTATATTCTTAAATATTTTCTTAGTTGTTGTTTAATAATTGGGTATTTTTATTATTACACAAAAAATTGATAAAAAAAATTATTTGGGTAGAAAAATAGTTCAAATATAATATAAAAATATATTATCGTGGAGGTATTTTTTTCTTTCAATTTTAACTCTTTATGCATTCTATTTAATATTAATTTATTTTTCTTCGTATTGGACATTATGTAGTAGTAATGTATTGGCAATATGGAGGATTCTTATGAAATTGATTTTATTAAACCTTCATACATATTTTTAAGAAGAACTTAATAGACAAAATTTTATTAATTTTAAAATTTTAAATATTAAAATTATCATAGAAGTATTGTAGTCCAAAAAATAGGTTATTGCACTTATGTTATTTCCCTTTGAGTTCTTCCGTTTGATATTTTAGGGTAATTTTGATATATTAATACTGTTTTTATGCTTTTATAATAATAGAGGCTCTCATTTTTCTATATGGATTTGGACAATATAATACATTCTCAAATTAAATTAGTAATAGGACATTATAATACGTTTTCAAATTAAATTGGTAATAGTTTTTTTTAAGAAGTATATCCTAAAAATAATATGATTATATGACTAAATATATTTACTTGTTCAATTTTTAATGGACTAGACAACCTGAAAATTATTATACTAATAAGATTATTAAAGGTAATCATGTAGGATTCCTTACGTGTAGTATTATGTCCTAAAACTAATAGGATTATAAGGCTAATATCTAGAATTCCGGTTATGTCCTTTTCTTATGAGTTATTATGCTTAAAAATAAAAAATTATTTTTGTAAACCGACATTGTATTCATGCTTTTATAATAATATAGATATAGATGTGAAACATCTTTTATTTTATTTTTTTAAATTTCGCATTCAATTTAAAATTTGTATGTGCAATAAAACAAAAGAAATAACAAGCACGTAACTTCTTATATATCGATAAAACTTCCAATATGATTACCAATTCGATAAAACTTTCAATATGATTAGCTAACCCAAATGGGCTCTTATTCCACTTTGAGAGAACTTAATTATTAGTTCGAGATTTGGTGAGAGGCAGGGCTAATAATATATTTAGTACAAAACTAATTAGAATATGGAGATACTTCTCTGATACGATTATCTACTATATTTGAATGATATCGCTAACACTTTACGTAATTGATAAGGAATAGGGATAACATGTAGAGGAACTTAAATTAAAATCTTATCAAAGACAAAAAGAACCCTAAGATATGATAGATAGAATTATTCAATACATATGCGGATAAAAAATAACAGAATTTGAATAGATTAGTAAGTGCGCTTAGCTTGACCAAAAACCACCATTAATTATAGAAAAAGATTGGATTGCCAGTTTGCTCCTTTAATTTATTTGTTCTCATTTCGACAAACAAAAGTTGATTCACAAGAAAAATAAATTTGATAATAGTCCAAGGCCAACCACTACAAGTATCAATGATTGGCTTTGCTTCAACTCATCACAGCCATTTGAAAAGTTTTGAAAGAATGCCGCACATATGTCACTTGGAGCTAAGTTCCAGTTGTCTTTTTAAAATTTATTTGTTGCTTGTGCTTTTTGGTAGGGAACAATCTTTTTCTGTAATAGCAACAAAATAAACTTAAGTGAAACCCTAGTCCTATATGCCCCTTGAAAACCATATATATGGCTAAAATATAACCAAGTGGTTCAATCATTTTCTTCCTATTCTTAAGGCCACTTTATTTTTTCAACTCTTAAAGCCACTCTTATTTTTGTTAAAATAAGTCAAAAAGGAAGAAGCTTGAGTGAATCCCCTGAATTAAGAAAAATGTCTCACATCATGTAGCTTTTGTGGATACAAACAGAGAAGTAGTTGAATTTTGATGTAATTTATTTATCTCGACTCGAATTACATAAACATTGGATCTTCGAACCTCGACTCCCCTGTCAAGTATTGCCCACAACGAATTCAATAGCAATGGATCTTGTTAAGTTTTAGAGACCCTTTTTGTAGTACCAATTCAAGTTATTTTGTAAGGAACTTTCAACAATTTTCAAACTTTCTTATATTAGCTAACAAACACACTATTTATGTCCTTAGATGCAAAAGTGAATCTTCAATTCTCAATGAGAAATAATTGAAGGTTTTTATGGTTCTAAATTTAATCAGACTCGATGCCAGTCTTATCGACCAACTTGTGGGCTTCGATTAGTTTAAGTTTGGTCATTATTAAATGGGAAATATACCAATCCCATTGCATATTTTAATGGATTAAAGAACAATTATATATGTACAACAAACTTGTCTTGGTCAAACACAAGATAACAAAAAATGATGGTTATTGCAATGATTGTGATGAATCGAAAGTTATCTTAAAAAACAAAACACTAAAAAGACTTACAATTTAGAAACCTTGAAAATTAAAACAGTCAAAATTTCTTCAGTGGATCCTAGGGACTTTTAATAAGTTATTACGAAATTTGTATTCGCAACAGTAGCAGAAAATTGGCGGCCAAGCGTGTTTATTTTCTTTTAAAATTAAAAAGATCACAATAAAGCTTGTTACGAAGAATGTTAAATCAAATAAAAACCGAGAACAGATATTAGAGACGTTCACCCGGGGGTTGTTATTGTAAGAATTAAATCATTTAAAGGGAAATTATTGTAAGAAGTAAATTATTGTACCAACTTAGTCATTGTATTATGACCAATAAAAAAAACTTAGTCATTGTATTTGTTACACCTCATACTTGGGACTTAATTAATCTTTCCTACATTTTAAAGCATCGAAATTTGGGTGAAAATCAAACATTGATTCCTTAATATTCTAAAAATAATATGTATTTAGAAAATAATTATAGTTATCGCCAAAAAAAAAGTTATTTGATTCTATAAATAATAATAGTATCATGTAGAAAAAGAAATATTGTATTGATGCGTGAAGAAATTATCTTCTAATATGGCAAAAGAGCTTTGTGAAAAAACAAAAAAGGAAACAAATGATAGAAAGAAATCTAACTATTTATTCAGCAAAGAAAAAAATTATAACTATTTCGGTGGGCTGAGGTAGCTCTGCTTGACTTTTGAGAAAACTACCTTCAATGGCCCCTCAAAATTTAATAGCTCATGTTTTATTTTATGGACCCAAAATATCTTTTCGATCCAAATATATTATATTTAATTGCCCATAAATATTCCATAATACACCGACCCACCCAACGCTTTTTAACTCACGTTTTTTTACTCTTGCTCTCAATGTAAGTCAAACTTTCAGTAGGTTTTCGAATTTTTGTTCATAGTCAAGTCTATAATGGAGGAAAAGAAGTCTTTGAAGAAAAATATAAAGTTGAGGGCATCTCCAATTTCTATGAAATTAGCTAGTAAATTAGTGAAATACAACCCTAATTTCAGTAAGAATGATGATGACGATTTTGAAGATGTACCAGAATTTGGGTGCGATTTGGGGCATGCAACCCCTAAATCTGTTGAAGGAATGTAAAATACCCTTATTGAAGGAATACAAAGTACCTCTGTTGATAGAAGGACTCGTTCACATAGCGGGACTCCCAACAATAGAGTAACGAGGTCACAAACTGCTCAGCGTGTAGTTGTTAAAAAAGGCACAAGTTCAAAATGAAAGATTAAAATGGTGGAAAGGATGTTGTGAATGATAGAGGTAAAGGTTCTAAAAGGAAGGCTAAAAGGGATAGAGACGATGTTCCATCAAAAAAGAGAAAAGTTCACGTTGACCAAAACTTCACTTGTATGCGCTTAGTTTATTTTAGTATGTAAAAAATTTATCCATATAGCAGTTATAAAACGTACCATTCTTTTTTCATATTGTATATAATTTGTATCAAGTCAATAAGTAAGTGCAATTTGTATATAAAGTGTATCATCTATTCACATAGTGTATAACTAATATTTAAAATACATATTTGTGGTTGTTATGAAGCTTATATATATTTATATTTTTGTATTGTCTGCAGCTTTGGGGTTACTATGTTCCTTTGGGTGATCATTATAGTACTCATATCAGTGTGCATACAAATTGCAGTATAGTAAAATATTTGAAAGATCTTTGGATGATCAGCAGATTGAGATGTTTAGAAGAACATGTTTTAGTTGTTTTATGGACTTGTCCAAATTTTTTTATACAGAACCAACTTATCTATTCACTATTGCTTTGGGAAGTGGTGTCACCTAAAGATGATGAGTTATGGATTAAAGTGAATACCACTAAGTTCCGCTTTGGACTTGCAGAGTTTTGTATTATCACAGGTTCAAAGTGTAATGGTGATCCCAATAAGGATTATGAATCTGTCCAATCGAGTCGGTTGATGAAATTGTACTTTCCAAGCATGTTGAAAGTGTCTAAGAAATTGTTAACTGACTGTTTCTTAAAAAAGATGTGAAAATCTAATGAGGATGCATTAAAGATTCAGTATTGTATTTCATTCACAGTTTCTATTTTCTATTAAGAATGATTTTCTGTTGATTGAATCTGGTGATTTTGAGACTTTCCCTTGGGGAAAAGTAATTTTCAATGCCACGTTGGAGTCAATGAAAGATGAGGTTCGTAGTAGGAGAGAGATGTACCGATATGGTGGTTTGCCTTTGGCATTCCAGTGTTGGTTTTATGAATGCTGCCCCTATACTCGCAAAAACCTCGCTTACCGGATTGGAGATCTTGTGCCACGCATACTAAACTGGACTATAAAGAAAAAGGTGACCTTCAAGAGGTTGAGGAAAGAATTTTTTTCTTTTAAGTCGGGAGCAGGTAAAAATATTTTTGTTTAGTTTACAACATTTTGTAGCAATACATATGAATTTACTTCTGATACATAAATTATACATTTCTGATACATATTTTATACCTTCAATATACATAATATCAATTAACTGTATGATGTGTAGTTTCTACAAGTAATATATTGGTTGTCTTTTGTTATTTTAAATTTCATGATTGCTAAATTTTTTTTTTTTTGAATTGTAGTTGGTGTTTGGTAACATTGCCCCAACAAATATTGAACAAACAAGGCTTGAATTGCATGATTTTGCCCCGGTGTATGAAGATAAAAATGGGATGTATATCGAATCTAGAGTCGTGGCTGAAGTTAATCCAAGAGATAATATTGATGATTTCAACACTCGACCTAAAACAAATGCTAAGAGGCACCCCAAAAATTAGCTGGAATCACAACCTATAAATAATGAGAATCCGGATCCACATCCTAGTAACTTGAGTTCAAGCGAGAATGAGCTGAAACTTTTGAGAAGTGAAATCAACAAGGTATATTTTTATTTTGGCTTTGAGCAGTTCTAATAACTTAATTGATAATCGGTTTCACTTTTTCTTTTATAGGTAAACGACAAGGTTTCGTCTTTGGAGCAGTTTAATGATTTCTTCATTTGAAAAGGTTTTTAAAGCTCTGGGTGAACGCGGTGCTTCAAAGGTATTCTCATGACTATGTTTATTTGTTATTTTTACCTGTTATTATAATTCTTACAAAATTTTATATATTTTTCCTGAACAGGGTGATAGAAAAGATGACGACCATCATCATAGTCATGAACATCATAATATTGATGATATTCATAATGATTATTTTGGTGATAAGGAAGTTGCAGAGAATAATTTTGATAGTGATGAAGTTATGGAGAGAAATCTTGGCAGTGAGGAAGTTGTAAAGAAAAATGTTGGCACTGAGGTAAGTCTAGAGCAAACTGCTGATGTTATGGAGGGTGTGGGGAAGGATTCTATAGAAGCTATTAAAAGTAGTGAAGGAGTTGGTGATGACGAAGCCTGAATTGAGGATGCCCAGTCTGAAATCACTGCAATCACCCATATGTAATTTAAGAAAAATACTGCTAATATGGGGGGTTTGGTGGAGGATTCTGTACAAGTTGTTGGTAAAAATCGTTGTGAGGAAGTTGGTGAGGACAATGACTGGACTAGTGATGCTGAGGCTCAAATAACTGCAATCACCCAAAAGTATTTCGATCAAATATTGTACATGGTGATTGTTTAGGAGTGAAAAAAAATATTGCTACTATGCAAGAAGATCGTATAGTTGTTGTTGATCATGACACACCTGAAATGATCTCTAGAGAAAGGAAACTAGCAGGGGTCATGAAGTCACCATTCAGGAACACATTTAACTCTGGTGGCACCATCCAAGTTGCTCCAAATAAGCCAACTATATCAAAGAAGCCCATCTTGACAAATAAGCCAAATAAGTCCATCTTCACAATAAAGTATCCTTTTTAGAAAAATGTTGACTATCCTGCTGATTTCAGAATATTGTGTAAGTGGAACACTTTCATCAATAGAGGCTTAAGGACTAATGCACCCGTAAGTTTTATGTTTCAGTTTTTTCTTTTTCTTTTTTTCCCTTGTTTATTTTTCGTGTTTCGTGTTATGAACCACATTTTTTAATTGTGATTCATCAAAGACGGTGTTTATATAGAGATTAGAAATAAGCTAAATAAAATCTTTGAATTTGGAGTTGATGATATTGGAGAAAAAAATGGTTCTTCACATTTGCATATCTCGGTCTACTCCTATGTGATTCAGTAAGTCAACACTATAATGGTTCTTTATATTTTCAGCATATTGATGTTAATTTGTTAGCATAAATGCAATTTCTTTTCTTTTATCCATGTTGTAATTACATATAGATTCTATCTGTAATAAAATATGAAATGCGACTCGGTAACTCTTTGGATAGTAGGCAGAAGAAAGGACAAAAACAATAATGGCAATAGAAAACATAATATCAACTTGGAAGAGTATCTTTTATGTATATTTGCAGTATCTTCTATAAAATGTATAATTGGTTTTTACATAAAATATATCTTTTAGTTTTCTCATAATGTAATTTTCTGACTATGTGTGTTTATTCTTCATATTCCAGCATATTGATGTTATTTTTTTTTACTATTTTAGAAAGAAAGGGAAGTACGGTGTTGATGTTCCAGTAAGATTCACAACTACCGACTGTTGGTTTAACTGCTTGATTTCGAATTTGTACAAGGAGTTTTTGGAGAAAAACAAAGACATGAATTAGATTACTGAAACAGATTCAATTGCTGAGTATATACTTGGGCATTTTTTAAGATGTAATATTCCTTAGTGTACTATTGATGAAGTCCTTTTCTCTATAAATCTGTATGTAAGTGGTATTGGATATTGGCGAGACTGTCATTCAAAAATCTGCACATTTATTTATATGATTCCATGAGTGGCGTGCGGCAAAATAGTGCAGTTCGGAGATCAACTGAGCCATACTCGGTGTAGCTCCCATATTTCCTTCATTGTATTGGTTTTTGGGGCACAAAAGAAAATCCTATAGGAACTCCCGCCATTGATCCGTTTGAGATTCATGTCGTTGATGGGTTGCCAACGCAAGATAACACGTAAATTATTATTGACTATTTCTGATTCTTATTCATTTTTGTACTCCTATTTGGATATTATACTAACTTATTCAACGTTTATGTGCGACCTTGTATGTAGTGATTGTGGTGTTTATGTTGCTGCATTTGCTGAGTACATCATTCAAGGCAATAATATTCCTAAAGCTATTGATATTGATGGGATACGGAACCGATATGGTATATTTCTATGGGATTATGGAGTAAAGAAACAAAGAGCACATGCAGTTAGTGATGATGAGTCTACTGGTGGATTGAAGGATCTGACAAAAATGGATTACAAGAAAAAGGGCAAGTCGCATGCTGCACCTGATTACAAGGCTTTGAAGGATAACAAGAAAAAGGGCAAGACGCATGCCGTTGGTGATGACGAGACTTTGAACGATACCAAGAAAAAGGACAAGTCGCATGTCGTTGGTGATGACGGGACTTTGAAGGATATCAAGAAAAAGGGCAAGTTGAAGGGCAAGATGAAGTAGTTTGGGATATTTAGCGGAAAATTCAAATGTAACTTTAAGATGAAGTTGTTTGGTTTTGATAGTGTCTTACGATTGAATACAGTTGCATAATTATATAACGTTTTATGCTTTTTGTTTGGGATGTTTTTGAACAATATGTTTGAAATGCTAATGTTGAATATTACTTTTAATCGCAACTTGTTTTTTTAGTTAATAGTGAAATTTTGTGTAGTTTTGACTTTTCTACAATTTTAGTTTTGTAATTTATACAGTTTTAATCTGTTTCAACAGGTTTTGCAAATTTAGCTAGTGTTGCTAAGTTGTTATAGGAAGTTTTGTGAATGAAGCTTTGGGGGCAGCTAAACTGTATATAAACTGTATATTGACAGTCTATTTTATATAGTAACAATCTTTTTTTGTATATATTTTATATGGTGACATCTAATTTGTATAATTTTTGTATAGTAATAGTCTTTTTTGTATATATTTTGTATGGTGACATTTATTTTGTATAATTTTTGTATAGTCACAGTCTATTGTATGTAAATTGTATATACACTAGTGATGGTATTTTTTTTTTTTTTTTGTATATATATACAAATTCTATTTTATATATTTTTTTGTAGTGACAGTGTTTTTTGTATATATTTTGTATAGCGACAGTTTATTTTGTATAATTTTTGTATAGTGACAGTCCTTGTATATAAATTGTATAGTGACAGTCTACTTTGTATATTTTTTGTATAGTGATAGTATTTTTTGTATATATTTTGTATATTGACATCTATTTTGTATATTTCTTGTATATTGTTAGTCTATTGTATATAAATTGTATAATGACAGTCTATTTTGTATATTTTTTGTATAGTGACAGTCTTTTTTTGTCTATATTTTGTATATTGACATCTATTTTGTATGTTGTTTTTGTATAGTGACATCCATAATAGTATTTGAAATAAAAATTCTACCAATACTTTCATTACGACAAAAAGTAGTATCTTTTCATACATCAGAGAGAATCTGGTGCAAATCTCATTATTTTTTCAATATTCTAATTGTAACATTCACAAGGAAAATAGTTGTCTCGAGCATTCCTGCATGTTCTTATGTTGTGTCCTTGTATTTCACACAGTCCACAGGTAACTGTTTCAGTATATAGATATTCATAAAGCCCCTTCCGTCGCGACTTCGTCGGTCTTCCTGATTCTCCCTTCACTATCGGTGGTAGGACCACATTATCTAACACCTCTGTTGGAAGGTCCCATGTAGTTTCCTTTGGAAGTGGATTAACTGGCACGTCATATGTCTTCTTGAAGTATTCCTTGGTGTAATAGGAAGAACAATATTTGGGTGCTTCTATGTGTGTGTTGTCCAATACTGTCATAGCATGTGGACAAGGTAATCTCATCCACTTGAAATCGTTTGCATGAGCAGTCCCTTTTTTGCATGCAGACTATGTTCCGCCTTTATTCAGCATCCATTATTACATATACATAATCGGTTGAAGGCCTCACCTAAATTTAAATAGATATCATTAGTAAAACAGGGATATGACAAGTATTAATGCATTTTTGTCAAAGTATATTATTCAGGCGTATGAAGTAAGACATGATAAAAGAATATTTACCGTCATCTTTTGTGACAAACTGCTATTTTCCTTCAGTACTTCGTTATATTTTTTTTCCTAAGCCAGTAAATGTACTCACTGCAGTAATTCTGTTTATATTATTCCATTCCATAACCAAATTCATCATGTAATCTAGAAAACTCATGATTGGTAGCTCTCTTGCCTCTCTATTTCTTACATTGAGTGACTCGACAATAGTTGAAGTCATCACCATGGATCTATTAACAGTGGAATGCGCTATGGACCACTTTTCATAACCAACTTGGAACAGGTAACCCCTTACCCTCTTATCAATGCTGTCCACATCTTGCATGAGCGATTAAAATATTTAATTTTGTATGCTCTAGCCATTGCTATAAATACATCCCTCAGCTGGTCATGGTTCTTCTTGAACTGCTTTTTTATGTTATTCCAAAGATGGAAGATGCATACACAGTGAGATACCTCTAGATACACAATCGAAGCACCCCTTAATATGCTTGCATAACGATGGGATACAATGCACATCTTTTTCCTTTCCCTAAAAACCTGTCTAAACATTTCAAAAAAATAATTCCTAGGAAGCATCATTTTCAGAATCGACAACAACATATGCTAGTGGAAAAATTTTACCTCGTTAAGCAAATAAGAAAGCATCCACATGTTATTTTTGTCATACACAGATAAGAACTATCTATACCATATATAATTACTATACGAGACTGTGACATATTCACCCACCGCATCTTGTGCGCTAGATGTTAACATTGTCCTCCCAGTGTGATGATTTAAGGAATGTCCCGTCAACCACTGCAATAGGGTAGCAGTGTTTCCATCCTATTATTGATGCATTTAGTGCGACAAAAACATACATGAAGTGCCCGTCCTCTGATTTATGTAACATTGTGACATAACCGGGATTTGTCATATTTATCATATACAAATGACCTGACAGTTAACTATAAGATTTGTGTGGTATCCCTCTTAGCAGTTCAAGCGCCTTTTACATAGCTCATATTAATCCCATACTCTTGTTTTATGTTGCTCATGATGTCTGCCGGAGTGTATATTATTTTTGGATTGGCATATTTTGTTGCAAATTATTTTTGCAATGGCTGGCGAAGTAGCATGACGTTGTGAAAACAATCTATTCATCTCTGGGCAAGTGTGAACATCATTGAACCGTCTAACCTTGAAGACATTTGATTTGTGTAGACTTGAAGATCTAAAACTCCATTTGCAACTTTCACCCACGCATGTAAGATATTACCTATTTAAAATATAGTCTTATGATTATGCACTTCTTCAGATTTTTAAGCTTGTGTTTCCAATAAACAAGCAGTATACATATGCAATCTCATTATACAATAATTATATATTTTTATACAAGCAGTATACATAAAATTACAGAGAAGCGCAATCTCATACGTAGAAATCATACCTTGTTGTAGATGATCTATCCACTATAAATTGACATTTTTCTCGTATTGCGCAGTGCTTTATTACCCTAATAAGTGTATCTTTGTCCCAATACAACTGACCTTCTGCAATTTCTTCATGTTGTGGATTTTCTAATTTCTATTATACAATTTCCTTTCATTTTCGCGATTTTGTCTTCTTTTCCATGATTAACCATCATCTTAACAATATTAGTTCCCTGTACTTCTTTCACGTTCTGACATTGTAAGCCAGCTGAAGTTGTTGCGAGTAAGTTACCACCCAAGTATGAACTTGAATACGAGCATCCAGCACTTGAATACACAGTTTTCAACGTTATGCATAATGGATATTCAGTGATATTCATGTTTTTCTTTTTCATCTCCATATACAAGCGCACACTCATATCATTGTATTTTGGAATTGTTACATAGCCATCCTTCACTGTATATTTTATCTCCATCGCACTTGTAATTGAATCTCTACCCAATTGCTTGTATATCTCATCAACAAAATACTCATAGCTACAGTCCGAATTGATCATCACGCCATTAACAAGGAAATTAAAAAATTTACTCTCACTTGCCCATTCACCACTGTGTTGAAGTAAAATTAGAATCAAAATTGGAACAGTAGTTCCAACATTCACAATCTCCAAAGATTAGTTGAGTTTGTCGATTTTGTATCAATTTCACAATTTAAAAACGAAATCGCAACTCTATTAAGCTGATTGTAGGCCGCAATTGTACAAAAACTTTGAATTTCAGCGTGAATTTTTTGGAGCTCTGCTCTGGGTTTATTCTTTGGAAACGTTAGAAGTGTTTTGACAATGTGAATAATTGGACGACTTTTATACTGTTTGGGTGTTGAAGATTACATACTGAACGCGTGAATTTAGGATACAAAATCAACTAGGAGTGATTTCCTTTTCGTTTGTATTGAGCGTGTGGTTTCAGGTTTTTCAGTTGCTAGCCTTTATTATTATTTTTAGGCTATGACTTGTATGAGATTATTTTGTGGCTATCTGGTGATATAAGTTTGCCCCGATGGCTACAAATGAACTTTGCTCTTGAATTTTGGGGTTTTCAGGTGATCCTATGAGCACGGTCCACTTTAGAACTCAAAATTGGGCCGAGCATTGAAGTACACAAATAGCTCCTTTTGAGGCTATTGTTTATATTTTGTCATGTTTTACAAAGTCTTGCAAATGTAACTATATATGCGTTACACATTGCGAAGAAAGAAAATTACTCAACCTCTTCAGGACAACTTTAAACCAAATCTGTTATAGAAATTTTATAGTTTCTCCAAATTTTAGAATTACCTAGTTCTAAAGTTCTCATTGAACTTTACGGACAACTTTAGATTAAGTTTAGATTAAAGTTTAGTCATAATGGTTTTATTATATTTCTTGTACAACTTTATTGGATCTAAAGTTTTCAGTGAATTTGGATGAAGTAAAAAGGAGGTTAAATTTACTTTCGCTGGTAAAACGGGATTATAATTTGCAATTTCTTTTCAAAAGAGACAAAATATAAATGAGGATTTTAAAAAGGACACTCAGTTAAATTTTTTGTTATAGGTTTTCACTGAAACGAGATTATAATTTGCAAAGATTTCTAAAAAGAGACAAAATTTAATGGCAGTCTAAAATAGGGACCCGCTGTTAAACTTTTTTGCAAATTGCATGTATAGCTAAAGAAACACAAACAGTTTGCTACTTTTCTTTTAGTGTAACACGTCTCAGAATCAGAATATGCATTTCTCTCCGATTGAGAAAAGGTATTTTCTGCTTTTTGTTAACGTCAATGGTTTTATTCATTGTTTATTATCATTACTGACCCAACTTCTACCCATTTGTTGGACTAATACTAATATTATACCTTGTACTAATACTAAATATTACTAAAAACAGTTAAGCTATAGCTAGCTGTCATGAGGTTTCTTGACAATCAAACATTCGAAAATAGTTTCATTCCAATATTCACAAAAAGCATGGCATATTTGTTGTTCACAATTTCACTCCTTCAATTAGCTCAAATGCACCCAATTTATCTCTTTCTCTTCATTCCTCAATCCCTTCATTCTCTTCCCTTCTTTGAGTTTCTTCATTCTTCTCCAAAATTTAGAGGCAAGTTCTCTCTTTTGATTTCTATTCTCATTTCTATATTCTTGAAATTTGATTGTACTTTCCTTGTTTTGACCCTATAGTGTTTTGCTTAATTCAGTCCCCCAGAGAGAAGAAAACAACCTGTTTTGTAATTGATATTTACTTTGCATGTTGTAAAAATTTCATGTTATGTTAGGATTTGATATCAATGTTATGAGGGTTCTTTGATTTTGGCCCCTAATGATTTATTCCATGCAATGTTGTATGTGAGTGATTGCTGGGCCTTTAAAACCTGACATAATATAAGATGAGTGTTGTACAGAGATGCAGATGCGGATGTTAAGTTGGATGTGCAGGGTGATACAAGATTTGAACTCATATCCGTCAGAAGGTGCAAGTGCAAGTAGCGCAATGCAAAGGATATAACCAGAGAATGTCGCTTGAGATAGTCTGGTCACGTGTTACATAGGCTTTCAGATGCACTGGTTCTTAAATGCGAAAACATGGTGAATAAAGGTGTGAAAAAAGAAAGAGGTAGACCACAAGTTACGTTGAAACAAGTTATCTCAAAAGATATAGAACATCTAGCAAAATATAGGAAAAAAATGGAATTTGAAAGTTAATATAGGTGATATCAACTAGAAGATTAGTGCTTATTAGAACACTCTTAGTGTATTAGAGATAAAACCGCAAGAGTGTATTAGAGAATCCCCTAGTATTAGATAATCTTTAAGTATAGAGAACTAAAATATTATGGACCTAAACAGAACATTCATGATATTGAGGATTATACCGCCGACTCCAACTAGCTTCGAACTGAGGTATAGTTGTTGTGGAACATGTCCAGCAATGTTGCTTTTGTTGAATACACTTACAATGAAGTGTTTCTTTTGCTTGTCAATAAATTTAATAGATCCTTGTTTAGTTGATTTCAAGAATGCAAAGTTATTCTATTGTTGTTTGTTTACAGTTTAAGTAGCCACACATGCAAACATCAAAAGAAAAATTTAAGGAAATATTAATTTCCGCTGGTATTAGAGGGAGCAAACAATCTTCGAGTTCTAAGGAAAGCCAATCTACTAAACAGAAGTCCAAAATTCTCCATCCCCCTATTGAAACATTTTGGCAGTTACCTCCAACAAAAGAGCACAAGAGGTCTACCAGATCAAGAACCTTAAAAACCATAATGTCATTGTCGTTAAAGAAGGGAGTTCAAAAGAGCAAAAGTCTACGAACAATTCTTGAAGGATCACATGAGCCTAAAGATGAACAAATTGTTGACTCGTTTCGTCAGTTGCTTTTTCTGGAGGGTCAGCTTCCAGGAAAACATAGCGACTATCATACACTTTTAAGGTATGTTTTGTGCTGTTAAATTTTATCATGTTTCCAATCCAGTAAAATTTGTAAAGCGAATATTTTCGGTTAGAAAAGAGCGCAGAAATTGAGTTTGCTGTTCCTGTTTGTGATCTACAGATTTCTTAGAATGAGGGACTATGATCTTACAAAAGCGAAGAATATGTATTTGAACTATCTGAAGTGGCGAGAGGAGTTTCATGTCGATGCACTTTCTGAGGTGAGCTCCATTTATGCTAATAATTTGAAAGCTAGGTAAGGCTGCGTACAATAGAGCCTTGTGGTTCGCCTCTTCTCCAGACTCCACGCATAGCAGGAGCTTAGTGCATCAGGCTGCCCTTTTAGTGTTGTTAGTAGACTTATTTCGCATTTTGCTGGTAAAGTTACTGAATACTCTGATTCTACTTGTTCAAACACTAATACTGAAGAATTTATGGTTTGGGGAATTTCCTACTTTTAATTAAACTTTTTCGACAAGTTCCTTTATATGTTCGATAGTCCTTTGATTCTTTGTGAATTTTTGGGGTCGAATCATGCTGCAGGAACTCAAGTTTGAGGAATTTAATGAGGTTAAAAAGTGTTATCCTCATGGATTTCATGGAGTCGATAGATATGGTCGACCAATTTACATTGAAAGAATGGGAATGATAAATCTCAATAGGCTCCTTGAAGTAACTAGTATTGAGAGATATGTGAAATATCATGTGACTGAACAAGAGAAAACATTGAACTGGAGATACCCTGCTTGTTCACTTGCTGCAAAGAAGCATATCGCTTCCACTGTCAGCATCTTGGATGTGAAGGATGTGGTAAAAATCTGCTTGTCTACCATTTTAGCTTTCACTTATTTGATAAGAATATTTGCACCCTTTTAAAGTTGCTACCATGTGACCAGGAGGTGTTCGAGCCGTGGAAACAACCAACCTCTTGTATAAATGCAGGGTAAGGCTGTGTAAAGTAGACCCTTGTGGTCCGGCTCTTCCCCGGTCCCCCGCGCATAGCGGGAGCTTAGTACCCCCGACTGCCCTTTATTTGCACCCTTTTGTGTGGGATCAAGTGCTAGTCCATGTCTGTACTATATTCTTCAGTTTGAGGCTTGCAGCTCAGCTAACTTGAGTTATAGGTGTTGAGTAACAATACTATTTGCTGAATCTCAAACAAAACCTTCAGCCTTTGGGATCATGAGTTATAATTATATGAATGTATGTTTCCTATCAACAATCCAGTAAGCCTCATATTAGATCTTGTCCTTTTTCAGCTATAGGAAGTAAGAAGCATAATTTATCACCTACTCGTTATCCATGTCATAACTATACTTGCAGATAATGTGAAGAAAAAAACACTACTGCATTTCTCCACTCATGCTGTTGTCCATTGTTTTCAAGCTGCACTGTATTTGCTGTCCCTGGTGTTTTTAAGTTGAATGTTTTGCTCGGATTGGTTTCCTAAGCTATCTTGATAAAATGATTTGATCTTTGTCCATGCATTGAAATAAATTTCCTCAGCACAACCATAAGATGCTGAGTACTTTTCTCATTTTTTTTTTTACTTTTTTGGTGGAAAATAAAGACACCAAATAACATATTCATCCTCCTGTTATGAATTTCACATATTAAATGGTTGACTTGTAGGAGATCAGCTTGTGAATATAATTGAATGCATTTTGTTGTTTCACTATGTCAGTTGTACGAGTTTCATCCAATGAATTTCAAAAAAGTTAGAAATTCTTTGATGACAACTTGCCATGCACAAGTTTCATGCATAGATGCTCAGCGCTTCCTAGAATTCTGCGTTGTTGATAGCAAATGGATGCTTAGATTCTTTGCTCTAAGCTTAAGAAACATATCTTCTTTGACAGGGAATTTCTAATTTTTCAAAGCCAGCAAGGTATCTCTTTCTCGAAATTCAGAAGATTGACAGTCACTATTATCCAGAGGTATGCTTAACATAGTGCAAGTCAAATAGACATTCTTGACGATCAAGTTGGACTGTAAAATTCCCTTATGTTTTACTTGAACCGAATAGTATCATTTTCTGATCATTTCAGTGTAATATCCTTTTCCTTCCCTTGAGTTATCTTAACTTGAAGTCAATTGTTGGTTAGTCTTAATACTGACCTTAATATGTACTAAACACAGTTTCATATTCTATGGTTGATCAACTTTTAATGAACTTTCAAAGCTTTCTTCCTTCATGGTTTCTCTTACTAAAGTGGAGTTTTTGTTAAGTAATCTTTTCCTTAATCGTTTATCTTTCATTCCATTTCTTCCATTTGCACTTTTTGCAGACATTACATCGCCTTTTTATCATTAATGCTGGATCTGGATTTAAGGTCCTGTGGAAAGCAATCAAGACATTTCTTGATCAACGCACCCTAGCAAAGATTCAAGTACTTTCCTTTCCTTTCCTTCCCCCCCCC
>MCJB01049275.1:132272-187316 GCA_002018475.1 Nicotiana obtusifolia
AAAAAAAAAAACCCCCATGTTCATAGATTAATCTAGGCCAACCGGGGAAGGAAATAAAACTTTAAGACGTATACCACGATTACAGGTTCTTGGTAGCAACTACACGAAGACCTTACTTGAAGTTATTGATCCACGGTAAAATTAAGCAGCTCAATATTTTTCCAATTTATGTTTAGCACAAAAGGATGCAATTACGCGTATCTGAGGTTGCTGTTGGAGTTATATTATTCTGATGCATGAAAGTTGCTTCTGCAGTAACCTTCCAACTTTCTTTGGTGGCGACTGCACATGTTCCGATTATGGAGGTTGCCTTTTTAGCGACAAAGGACCCTGGAATGACCCTGCCGTTACAACTATACTTCAGGTTTTAACCTGTTGCTATATAAGATTCGAATTAAACAAAGTACATAGTTGCCAGTTAAGAAGTCACATTTTTTGTAGGCAATGGTTGAAGCTGAAGAGGAGAATGGCGACAAAGAAAAGAATTCTGCTGCAAAAGATGCCTTTGGTGGCGTTACTGTAAGCAAAATTGTAGTTTCCTGATAACGTGTGACAAAAATCACATAAAATATAGGATTCGAGGGTCTGATCTCGAGCTTTGTAAATGCAGCAGCATAATGTACATATTAAGGATGTCTTTGATGTGACTCCATCAAGAAATGATACATTTGAGATAGCAAGACTTACTAATCAGTCATTTCTACAGAAGATCCTAACACTTCAAAGTGTTGTAAATGACACAAAAACAGTGAGTTATTTTTTCATGGTTTTTTTTTCCTCTTCCTGGTTTTTTCTCATTAGTATAGTAAATCTTTACTATGTTTATGGTACAGAAATTCCAGGCATTGGAAGCTGCTCTTAAGGACACGAAATCGGTTAGTATAAAAGAATTGCAAAACTTCTACTTGTTGCTGGAAACAGGAATTAGATGATCGTTGGTTTTTCTTTCAGGTTATAGAAGGACTTGGACAACCAATTGAAGAGCTGAAAAATCAAATTATGGTATCAAATATAAGAGGCTGAGTTGCCAAATGAAGAGTCTCAATATTTTCCTTATTTTTGAAGTTTCTTAATGTTGTCAACTGAGTTCAAATAAAAGGAGCAACTATGTTAAAGAAGGCAGCCTATTTTACAACAATATTCAAGTAAAGGAATCAGCTATCTTTAAATTTTGGTATTGTGTTACATCCTGTGTCTTTTCAATAAAAATCAAGTATATGCATATATATTGATATTGTTGTCACATGTCAATTGAAGACATGGAAGATAAAAGGGTTATTTGGTATTTGTACTGGTAGAGGGCTTCATTGCAAAATGATATAGTTGAAATGCGGAAAAAATAACTGGAACATCACCGTTTAAAAAAAAAAAAAAAAAAAAAGGGAAGATTTTTGTTAAGCGTGTTGAATGTATTTCTATGGGGTTGCATAAATAAGGTATTTGGAACAATTGGATTGAGCATTTTATTCTGCAGCCAACAAATCAAAATCACAAAATCAGAAAATATCATAACCTCGATCCATTTGCCTGGTATACGAGATATTCAATTTCAGCAATATTTCACCTAATTAAGAACAATATCATCTTTTCCAAATAGAGAATATTTGATATTGCCTAAAGAAATTTAATTCACCTTATCAAACTCAATCTATTATCTAACTCTCTAATCTTTCTCATAACATTTTCAAATCCCCTATATACAATTATACCATTATAGATCGCTTACCTAATCAAATTGACTCCTCTCTAAAACTATAAATTCCATTCGTTATAGTATCACAATTCATTTCATCCAATTCTCCAAGTAACTAGCACCATGACTAAGAAAACTTTCTTTTCGACTCTCATTTCCTTTTTTTTTTTTTTTTTTTTTTTTTGCTTTTTTCTATTGTTCAATGATTATAATGCAATGATTACTTTTTATTAGATAATTCCTTTAATTTATGTATTATTAATATTTGTATTCTTATTCTATATTTTAGTCTGCGTAAATAAATATAAATTCTTGTCACACCTCCTTACCGTACACCCCTGAGGAGTATATAAAGGAAGTTTTTCCAATTAAAGTGACATTATTCGAAATGAGATTATTTAATTAATTTTCAGAGTCGCCACTTGAAATATTTAATTGGTGTTCCAAGTCACCGGTGTTTATCCCAAATCGAGGAAAACTTTCGACTTTTCTTATGAAGTCTGCGAACCAGAAATTCTAAGTAAGGAATTCTGTTAACCTGAGGGAAGGTGTTAGGCACCCTCGAATTCCGTGGTTCTAGCACGGTCGCTCAACTGTTATAATCGGCTTATTATATGATTTTAAAACATGTTTCTAACCTATGGTATATTTTATCTTTGACCGCTTTTATATAATTATTAGAGAATTACAACATTAATTTAAATATGTCATAGGCCACGTCACATAAATGCACCCGTGATCCGTAACATGTTTTAATTTAACATTGAGATTTGGATTTGGGTCACATAAATGCGCACCCGAGTCTAGGAAATTGAGTTATTAAAATAACGCGCCTAAAGTAACTACGCTTTTTAATTTTTCGAGGGCCATGAAATTCACTGGATAGCACATCTCGGTTTTCTAAGGATTTTGATTAATGAGGGCCATGTATTTTAAAATTTTATTTGGCATGGCACACCTCAAATTATGTGAAAGCTTTTATTATTTGAATTTATTAGAATCGAGTCACCTAAAAGGCACCCTCGAAATTGGCATCGTTACTATATCACGGGGACCGTACCCACAGTCACAATGTTATTAATCGCGCCTAAAAGCAAGCTACGAAAGTTCAAGGCATCTAAGACTTAATTATTTTTATCTTGTATCTAGTTATTAAGAGGGCCATGGGTGATCGTTACTAACTACATGGCTCACCTCTATTACCTAAAGGAATTTTGAACCTAAATCGTTAAAAACTACGTCTGCCTGTTTAATGTTGCTGGAGACCCATGTACATGAATAACAATAGGCCTAGTTGATTTCTAATTGGGCAGTTGGTCCATTTGGGCTCCAGCTGTTTTAATTGCAAGCCCAAAACAGGCCACTCAGCATAAGTCCAATTACATACATGGCCACTAATTCCCTAAAACAACTACATCTTGAATTTTAACATTGATTCCAGGAAACAGCCACATTTGAATTTCAACACTAATTTTCAGAAACAGTCACGCCTGGACCTTAACAGATTTCAGAAATATTCATGCTAACTTAACATATTGTAATCAAAACAATCATCAAATTTGGGCCTGGATGCCACTGAAATGGGCCAACTCAAAGGCAGGCACAAGTGCAACCCCCAAATATCATAGAGAAAGCAATTCAGCATATGCTTATTTACATGAACCTCACCAGATAATCGTCACTTTATGCAATCGTAAATAAGCATCTGTTCATTACAAGTCTCAACTAATTCGAACTAATTAATAAAAGCAACTACGAACTCCTTGATTGATTATAAAAAGCTAATATACTAAACTATTACATAACTTCATCATTCCATCTTTGAACAACTGCTCAAATTTCAGCACAACATATCCACATAGTGACTAATAGCCTTCTCCCTGTTCCTTCTTCAAATCTTAATTTTAATTAATCAAAAACAGAAAAGATGAGACAATCATTGTTTCCTATTTTAATTAACTCGAAGATGTTAATTACTGTTCTTTTGTGTCGAGTAAACACTGTTTTCAGCATATTATGTTCTACATCACTACAAGCATAATCTCAACATGTTTCAATGGCATA
The DNA here is from genome assembly GCA_002018475.1 of Nicotiana obtusifolia. Lineage (NCBI taxonomy): Eukaryota > Viridiplantae > Streptophyta > Magnoliopsida > Solanales > Solanaceae > Nicotiana > Nicotiana obtusifolia. The sequence goes on from MCJB01049275.1 coordinate 136,030, forward strand.
AATGACCACCTGTAGCTACTGGATTACTTTTTACAAATGACTTCAATTAAATCTTAACTACACCACAACCAGCAAGAAGGATGAACTGACATTAGAGCAGAAACAACCAAACAGTCATCAACACATGATTCATTAACAATGATCAGTCTAAGTACACAACATCTAGGATTTCAGAAATTGAAAGGAAGATAAATGCAAGCACATTGAACTATTAAACAGGTTAACCACATGAAGCATAAGTGGTGAACAAGTTGATTTCATTCATAATTGTAATTTAAAACTACAGGGGTACGTGAACATACTTATACGGCAGTCCAACACTAATTAAAGTTCTGAAAAGGAGAAAGGATGAAATTCAGCGACAAATGGACAGCAAACAGCAGAAGTACAGCGACAGCTTCAATTGTAAATCTAACAGCAACTCGAACCCAAAACTATTGAACTATTCTCGAAATCACTCAGCTATTTTCTTTGGTTTTTGTACTTCCAGAAGTTCAAACTACTAATGTGTTTCTCGTGTCTGAAGGTGAAAGAAATGAGAGTGAATGGGTGCAGATGAGCCAATGTATGAGTGGGTGTGTATGTCAGTGATCAAAAATCACTCTGTGATAGTGTATCTATGGGTGAATGAGAGTCTCCTATGTGTGAGTCTATCTCCATCTGTCAAAAAAGAATTCCCCCCAATGAAAAATCTGACCCCCCTTTTATATGCAAAATCAGAAAAAAAATTTTAGATTTTGTTTGTTATGTAGAATCCCCCCAGAATCTTCCTTTCCCTCAATCTGTTTTTGTTTTGCATGTGATCAAAGAATCTCTCTAATAGATTTCTGTTATTACCTTTTTAAAATATCCATTTTCACCCCAATATTTCCTATTTAACTTATTTAATTGCTATTAAGGACCTCCCAGAAGCTGCAGACTACTTTCTCAGATATTACCCAAATTAACCCCTTAAAGATACTGTTTTAACTTTGTTAGACCATTACGGGTCAAGTCGACCCGACCCAGACAGCACCCAACCCAAATCCGAACCAGTCCCTTTTTGGGCTTCAATTTTCAGAAGCCCGATTTCATCCGTAACCTTTAACAGAACTGCGATCCACATTTGACATGGCCATCGCAAATTGTAACCTTAGCCTTCAACGCATTGGTGAGATATGCGGCTCGCATTGTCGAAATGCGACCGCATATGTGACCGCATTATAGAAATGTGACCGCATTTCTGACTTTGATCTTTGCCCAAAAGTCTGTCTCGATCTGCGATCTCATTGTAAGATTTGCAGCTCGCATTGTAGAGCCGCATATGAGACCGCAAATTTGACGTTGATTTTTGCCCAAAAATCTGTCTCGATCTGCAATCTTATTGCAAGATTTGCGGCTCGCATTGTGAAAATGCAACTGCATATGAGATCGCAAATTTGACGTTGATTTTTTCCCAAAAATCTGTCTCGATCTGCGATCTCATTGTAAGATTTGCGGCTCGCATTGTAGAAATGCGACCGTATATGAGACCGCAAATTTGACCCAAAACATAAAATTGAAACTAGAAAACTACAAAAAAGGGGTAGAAGGTGAGAAACGCTAAAACAAACAATCAAACAGACAACAAAAATGAAAAAGAAAAGAGAAGGAAATACCTCTGACCAAATATCTTTAAAATCTGATTTTTAAAGCCAAAATTGACTTTAATCGTGTGTTCTTGTTCATTTTAACTTTAAATTGGCTTCGAAAGGCTTTGATTTTAAAGGTTTTAAAATTTTAGGGTTCCGATTTTTGATTTGAAATCAAAGGGGTTTTAGGGATTTTTTGGTTGAAATGGGGTATAGGTTTGGGATGAGGGAGTGAGGATGATCCTAGGGTGGGGTTTAGGTCGACTTTGGGGTAGATTAAGGTGAGAAATAGCTATGGTTGCATTGGGGGTTTGGGGGCGGCTAGGGTTGGGAATTTTCAGGAGGGGTCGTTTGAAAGAGACGAAGCTTGGGTAGTGGGGGGGGGAGGGGGGGGGGCTGTTCGGACATATAAATAGTAAGAGGGAATCAGTTATGAGCCGTTAGATCAGCCAAGATCAACGGCTCAGATAACTTGTTTATTCCAAACGACGCCATTTTTGGGTAAAAGGGGTAGCTGGGGTCTTGGGCCAGTCCGGTTATTTCAAATTAGGCTCAGCTTAACCTTTAAAATGTTAGCCCAATCCGATTTCCCTCTTCTCTTTTATTTTGTTTTCAACTTCTTTTGTTTTTTGTTTTTTTGATTTTTTTTCTTTTTATTTTTATAACTAAAGAACTTAATAATTAAAAATTCTAAATTACCTAAATGTAAAATTAAGCTAAATAACTAATTATAAAAATTAAAATAACACTTGAGTCTAAGAATTAAAGATTAAAAATTAAGAAGAGTGTAAAATGAACTATTCTTTTTTTATGATTTTCTAATTTTATAAAATAAATAATTACTAATTCAATCCTAAAATGTAAAAATAAATCCTAAGTGAGATGCATGATATTTTTGTATTTTTATGATTTTAATTAATTAAAAAGTTAAACACACAAGAAAAATATAAGTAATTTAAAATCTAATAGAATTCCTAAAACGAATAATAATTGAAAGCCATTTTTGATTTTATGGGACTATTTAAGGTACGGCAAAATCACGTGCTCACAATTCTCGCATAACTTATGGATGTATAATTTAGGAAAGACAACAAAAATAGGATGCTTTAAAAATGTACTAATACGTACTACTACATTTTATGTTGATAGCTGTTTTGGTTTTATTGTGTTCGTCCCAACACAGGGATTGTGTTGCCTCGATCCACCCGTGATGTTATAGGTACCCTCTGTTAGGATATATTGTTGCGGAAGCCGAATATATAGAGAGATTAAATCACAACTATTGTATTTAAAGGTAGCTAATAGATAGTAAGTGAGACAGTTATAAAAAGAACAGCAGAAGTTTACGAGGTTCGGCAAAATTTAATTTTTACCCAGTCCTCGGACACAATCAACTCAAACTTTATTTCGCTAAAAAAATACAAGTGAAATACAACAAGAGAGAGGAGATAAGAAGGCAAGTGAGAGATGTTTACAAATGAACAAAATCCTTGCTATTTATAGAAGGGGAATGACCTTAATAATGTCATGAATGACATCACATTAAGTGTGATCATGCAATGTAAATGCATGAAAAAATGCATCTACCAAATTTCTTCTAAGGGCTTCCAAATGTTCACACTAGTTCACATTAATCTTGTCAAATTCTACAAATCTCCACCTTGGCAAGATTCCACTCTTTCAATTTTCTCTCACTGATAAATTTTCATTGTGTCTTCAACTTCAATATTCAATGTTCAACAATGTTGATCAAGTTCAATCAATGTTGAAACTTGATCGCAGTTGCTACTTTTGTTAGCATATCGGCAGGGTTGTCTGTAGTCCGAATTTTCTGCACCGTGACTCCATCTTGTTCTATAATATCTCGTACAAAGTGATATCGAACATCAACGTGCTTCGTCTTTGCATGATAAACTTGATTCTTTGCTAATTGGATAGCACCTTGACTATCACAAAATAGTGTGATGATTTCTTGAACAATACCACGCTCTCTAAGCAACTCTTGAAGCCAAATGCCTCCTTTACAGCCTCTGTAGTTGCCATGTACTCTACCTCAGTAGTAGACAAAGCAACCGTTGACTGCAAAGTAGACTTTCAACTAACCGGTGCATTTGCAAAAGTGAAAACATAACCAGTATTTGATTACGCTTGTCCAACTCACCCGCATAATCTAAGTCACAATATCCAATCAGATACTGACTATCTTCCTGCTCAAAAATCAATTCAACATCTACAGTATTACGAATATACCGTAGAATCCATTTCACAGCTTGCCAGTGCTCCTTTCCTAGATCATGCACATACCTACTTACAACTCCAATAGCATGTTAAATATCAGGTCTTGTGCAAACCATTACATACATCAAGCTACCAACGACATTCACATATGGTAATCTTTACATATACTCTCGTCCAACTTCATTTTTCAGCGACATAGCAGCACTACGCTTAAAGTGAGGATCAAGCAACGTGCTAACCGAATTCATGTTCTCATTGATGCCGAATCGATCTATTACTCTTTTCAAGTATTCTTTCTGAGATAGATAGAGTTTCTTTGAATGTTTATCTCTTTTTATATCCATGCCAAGAATTTTCTTTGCCTCACCCAAATCCTTCATCTCAAACTTCTTTCTTAGTTAAATCTTCAACTTCTCAATTTTCTCTTGACTTTTGGAAGTTATCAACATATCATCAATGTATAGGAGAACATATATGAAGGATCCATCTTCAAGCTTGCGCAAATACATACAATGATCGTATTTGCTTCTTCTGTACTTCTGCCAGAACATAAACTTGTCAAATCGTTTGTATCATTGTCTAGAAGATTGTTCCAATTCGTACAATGAATTTTCAAGTTTGCAAACCATATTTTCCTTTCCAGCAACTTTGAATCCTTCTGGCTGAGTCATATAGATTTCCTCTTCCAAGTCTCCATGTAAAAATGCAGTTTTTACATCTAACTGAACTAACTCCAAATTCAACTGTGCTACCAAAGCCAGCAAAACTCTAATGGACGAATGTTTCACGACTAGAGAAAATACCTCATTGTAATAAATTCCCTCATTTTGAGCGTACCCTTTGGCCACCGATCGTTCTTTGTAGCGAACATCTTCTTGGTTAGGAAATTCTTCTTTCTCTGTAAATACCAATTTCCATGTACGATTCTGATAAAGGGACTACATTTCTTCATTCATGAAAATCCTCCACTTATCTTCTTCTGAACTTTGGACTGCATCTTTATAAGTGGTAGGAACACCATCAGCTACGATTGAGGCTGCACAAGCCACCATCTCTATAAGACGAACAAGTTTCTTTATTGTTCTTTTTGGCTTGCTGGTTGCTATTGATTCAAGTTGTTGTTGAGGTTCCTGAATTGGAATCTCCCTCTCCATTGGATCTTCTTCGAGGGGAAAATCTTCTATTGTTTGCTCGTTTTCTCCCTGTGTTGGAAAAATTAATTTTCTCTCAAACTCCACCTGCTTTGAAGCACCATCTGTTTGTTTAACATCTTCAAATGTCACCTTATCTGTTATGGAAGATTCATCAAAGGTAACATCTCTGTTGAATATAATTTTTCTTGTCTCTGGACACCATAATCGGTATCCTTTGACTCCAGAAGTAATCCCCATAAGTATAGCTTCTTTGCTCTCAGATTCAATTTTGACTCTTTCACATGATAGTATGCAATTGAGTCAAACACATGCAAAAAATTATAATCTTCAGCAAGTTTTCCATACCATTTTTCAAATGGTGTCTTTCCACCAATAGTGGCAGATGGTAGACGATTAATGAGGTGGCATGCATATGTTATTGCCTCAGCCCAAAATTCTTTGCCCAAGCCATAATTGGACAACATACACTGAACCTTCTCCAGCAAAGTCTGGTTCATATGTTCTGCCACTCCATTCTGTTGTGGTGTATTTCTGACGGTGAAATGCCTCAAAATGCAATTATCTTCACAAACCTATTATAAAGATCATTTTTGTGTTCTCCACCGTTATCTGTGCGAAGACACTTTACTTTATGCCTGTTTGAGTCTCTATCATCGCCTTCCATTTGAGAAAAATTCCCAGCACCCCATCTTTGATTTTCATAGTATACACCCACACTCTTCGGGAAAATTCATCAATAAAGGTTACAAAATAGTATTTCCCACCTAATGAAGGTGTTTTGGAAGCACCCCAAACATCAGAGTGAACATAATCCAAAATACTTTTATTATTATGGATAGTTGCTCCAAGTTTAACCCTTGTCTGTTTTCCCTTGACATAATGCTCACAAAACTTCAAATTGCAAGTCTTTACTCCTTTTAACAATCCTTGATCTGATAAAATTTTCAAGGATTTTCCTCCAGCATGTCCCAAGCCCATGTGCCATAACTTGGTTGCTTCTGGCTCCTTGTCATCACTAGATGTCACTGTTGCTGTCCCAATAACTATACTGCCGTGATAGTGGTACATGTTATTATTTTTTTGAATTCCCTTCATTACTACTAGTGCACCGGGGCATATTCTCAGTATCCCATTTTCTGCAACGACCTTGAACCCCTTTTTCTTCAATTCCTGTACGTATCGAACATCTATTAAATGTTCTGATCAATCTATCATGGTTTCTAAATCGGATTGAACCAATACCATATACGGTAAGAGGATTATTATTTGCATTGTGAATAACTCCACATTCTCCTTTTTGAAAATCAACGAACCAGTCCCGATTGGGACATATATGATAGCTACAAGCTGAATCCATCAACCATATGTCACATGGTTTGAATGACTCAGTTGTAACTAGTGAGAAATCAAAGTCATCACAATCAGTTACATTTGAATCCATGACAGCCTTCCCGTTGTTAGGTTTGGCCTTGTTTTTCAACTTTGGATAGTCTTTCTTCTAGTGCCCTTTTTCTTGGCAAAAGGCGCATTCATCTTTGCTGGGTCTGGATCTTGACTTCGATCTTTATTTCTTCGTCCTCATTTGGTTTTGAGAACGACCTCTCACGACCAGTGCTTCTCCTTTTTCACTCTTTTGCTTTTCTCTCTTTCTTTATTCATAGCTGTACAAGGCAGAATAAACTTCTTTGAGAGATACTTCATCATTCCCATGAAGTAGAGTAGTTTCAAGGTGCTCGTACTCATCGGGAAGTGAACTTAATAATATTAAGGCCATATCTCCATCCCTAAAAGTCACGTCCATATTCTGCAAATCTGTTGCCAACTTATAAAAGCAGGTGATATGATCATTCATTGTAGTACCAGGAACATATGTGAAGTGTAACAGTCTTTTTTTCATGTAAAGTTTATTTTAACTGTTTTTCTTCAAGAATTTATCCTCTAATGCATTCCACAATTTACTTGCAGAAGTTTCTTTTGTGTATAGATACTTCCATTCTCTTGCGAGGTAAGATCAAATGGTACCACAAGCAACGCAGTTGATAATCTTCCAATCTTCTTCTCCGATATTGTCTGGTTTCTTTTCTTCTATGGTAATATCTAGCCCTTGTTGAGAAAGGACATCAAGAACCTCAGCTTCCCATATCCCAAAATGTCCTGACCCGTCAAAAATTTCAACTGCAAATTTTGCATCTGACATAATTCTTGTCATGAGCGAAGTTGCCAACGACGTATTACTGACACTCGATGTGGACTCTTCATTTTTATTGTCTCCCATTTTTGCTATAGATACTATTATTCGTTGACACTATAGAATACCAAAGTAATTCTTTTCTGATGTGGAAGTTCAGACTTTGCTGCAACCACAAAGCATACTCAGATATAACCTTGGCTATGATATCAATTATTGCGAAAGCCGAATATATATAGAATGATTAAATCAAAACTACTGTATTTAAAGGTAGCTAATAAATAGTAAGTGAGACAACAATAAAAATAACACCAGAAGTTTAAGAGGTTCGGCAAAATTTGATTTTTGACCAGTCCTCGGACACAATCAACTCAAACTTTATTTCACTCTAAAAATACAAGTGAAATACTACAAGAGAAAAAAGATTCAAATGACTTAGAAGATAAGAAGGCAAGGTTGTGTTTGATTGTATTTCCATATTTGTATTATTATGTTCACTCTTGTAAGCAGTACTTATTTGAATTATCTCACCTGGAAAAAGGTTTTCAAACTTTGCTTGCGTAGCCAAAATCTTTTGGACCTTATTGAAGGTAGTGCCCCTTGTCCTGCTCTTAATCATCCACAATATACATTGTGGATTCAGTCTGATACAATCGCACACAGTTGGATCAATGTGACGTTATCTTCATCTGTTCTTGACACGTTGCAAAATTACAACTGTGAAACTTCTCATTAGGCTTGGCGTATGCTGGAAAAGCTTTTTCTTGATCATGTTTCCTCCTATGTCATTCCTCTTAAAAACAAATTTCAAAATATCAAGAAAGGCTTTCGTCAATGGATGAATCTTTTCGACAGTTACGTTCTCTTTCAAGGGATATGTTTGCCATACACAAATCAACCACAGATGAGGACCTTGTCACTCAAACTTTACAAGGTCTACCCCGTTCCTATTGAACATTTGTTTTTGAATTAAACAAAAAGGGAAAAATTGATAAGTTATGCGTCTTTTGTTTTGATGATTTGACAAACTTCATGAGAGAACCAGATAACAAACCTGATACAATTAGTGCCCTTGCGTTCAAAGTAACTAGCCAGATGTCTAGTTCAATTCTCAATAAAATCAGATAAAAGAACAGCAGAGGGAAAAAATAGGGATCAGTTCCCTGGTCATTGTGTAGTCAACTTTACAACTGTAAAAGCTGCTACACTGTACCATCTGGCAGCAGTACAGCAGCACAACTGTAGCTTGCTAAGGCCAAACTAAAGGACACTTTATTGCATCATCTTTTATGACCTTATACACACATATTATCAATATGAGGCAAGAGATTCCATTTTTCTAATACTTGCAAATCCAAAAATTATATTCTCTCAAGTGCTAGCCACCACCTCTCTTAAGAACAAAACTGATGCACTACATTCAAGAAGTGCCTTTGTAGGACAAATTTAAACCACTGTTTGGTTTAGTTTCTTGACTAGAGTTAGGCAAGGTTTGTTGCATTGTAATAGAGTATTGCAAAGGGCTTACAATAGAGTTATTATAAGGGGTGAGGGATTAAGAGTTTAATTCCTAAATTGCATTAGGTTGTAATTTGCTAGGTTTAGTGATGTTGAAATCCTACTAGGGTAGGTCGTGATTTTCAATCCCTTGAGTAAGGAGTTTTTTACGTAAATATCGCGTGTCCTTTATTTACTACCGATTTACTGTGGGAACAGATAGGGAACCTTTGGTTTTATGGTCTATTGCTTATTGTGGAAACTGATAGAGAACCTGATTTTCTATACAATTTGATGGACTTAGTTTCTATCAAACAACGATTGAATCTTTAGAGTGAAAATTTGAATAAACTCCTGGATTGAATTTTGATATAAGCCTTTTGTTTTATGCAATTAATTAAAGTAGTGATTACTCATTAGTATGCATGTTGTGCGGTAACAATGCAAGCTCAGAAGGAGGCCCCTTCTGACATGCAATGCAAGGATAAGTTTTTACTTCAGAGTATAGTTGCAACTCCTAGTACCAATCCAAAAGATATTACCCAAGAAATGGTAACATTTTTATCTTTTTTTAATTTGTCAAGACTATGACAATGTGGAACCATTATTGTATCGAGTTTAAGTTATATACATCACTGTGATGACCCGATAGGTCATCTAGAGTTTTAAACCTTAATGCTGTGTTTCGAAGCCTCCAATAGCTTCCTTAAGCCTCCTCGATTGTGCACAGTCAGAGTGTTTTTTTGGAAGGCTTTTATGTTAAAAAATGATTAAAAAAATAAAATTTTGCCTTAAAAATCTATTGAGTTGACTTTGGTCAATATTTTAAGCAAACGGACCTGGATCCGTATTTTGACGGTCCCAGCGGTTTCATATCGTGATTTGGGACCTGGGCGTATTCCCGGAATCAAATTCGGAGGTTCCTAGCTCGAGTTATCGCTTTTTGTCGAAAATTAAAAGTTTAAAGGTGTAATGTCTTTAAGGATTTAACCAATGTTTGAATTTGTTGATACTGGGTCCGTATTTTGGTTTCAAAACCCGGTATAGGTCCATTACTAATTTATGACTTGTCTTCCAAATTTGGTGAGAAACAGAGTTGGTTTGACATGATCCGGACGTCCGGTTGTTAAAATAGAAATTCTAAAATTTCATTGAAAACTTCATTTGATTTGGTGTCCGATTCGTAATTCTAGGTGTTATTTTGATGTTTTGATCGCGCGAGCGAGCGAGTTTGTATCAGATTTTTGGACTTGTGTGCATATTTGGTTTGGATCCTCGAGGGCTCGGGTGAGTTTCGGATAGCCTACGGACCTTTTGAACTTAGAAAGTTTGCGGGTTTTTCACTTCTGCTGGTTTCTGGTGTTTCCTTCTTTGCGGTCGCGAATACACTCCCGCGATCACGAAGGGTAAAATGGGCTGGGGGAGATTTTATTCTATGCGAACGTGAACCCTTGGTCGCGAACACGGAGCATTAGGAGGCCATCTCTTCGTGAAGGCGGCCGGTTAATCGCGAGCGCGTAGTGAAATAAAGGTGGGGGCTGGGAGTTGACTGTTGCTCTATGCGAACGCGATACAAGGATCACGTACGCGGAGGCTAGGGGGTAAGCCTACGCGAACGCGTAGATCAACTCGCGATCGCGTAAGCCATTGAGGCTTTGCTCTTCGCGAACGCGTCAGGTTTCATGCGAACGCGATGCACACCTGACGCCAGAGATTAAAATAGTCCAAAAACGAGATTTTGTTCATTCTTCAAATTTTTAAAGCTAGAAAACCCTAGAGGCGATTCTCCCAAGAACTTTTCTTCCCCAATTTGTTGGTAAGTGATTCTAACCTACTTTCTTTCAATTTTTCCATTACTTTTCTTAGGATTTCAACCTAAAATCTAGTATTTTCATAGTGGAAATTAGGGGGTTGGGAAGAATTAGGGATTTTTATAAAATTTGAATTTAGACATCAAATTGAGGTCGGATTTCGGAACAATATACATAACCGGGCTCGGGGGTGAATGGGTAATCGGATTTTGATCCGAATTTGGGGTTTGGACCAAGCGGGCCCGGGAGTTGACTTTTGTTGACTTTTTCAATAATGACCTAAATTGAACTTTTTTCATTCGTGGGTAGTTCCTAAGGCTTATTTTGAATCATTTGGTTGATAATTTGCTGTATTTGGTTGGTTCCGAGGCTTGTTCGAAAGGCAAAGTCGTGATTGAGCTTTGAGTTGGTGTTTGTAGCGAGGTAAGTATCGTGGTTAACCTTGACTTGAAGGATTAAGACTTGTCTGCCTATTTGCTACTTGTTTAAATGTTGGATACAAAGTATATGTGAGGTGATGAGTACTTATGCGTTATTATTGGGTTAAAGCATGCGGGTGGGACTTATTTCTTGTAATTTATCTCTTTCTTTGATCCTGATATCCATGCTTAGACTAGTTAATTGATAAATTGATTGTTCTTCTATATTTATGGACTATCTGTGATAATTGAGTATTGTTTCTGAAGTTGAGATTGGTATTGTGGAACTATTGTTGACAGAAGACTTGATATGGCTTATTCCATCTCCCTTTTGTTATATGTTCACTGTTACATGGTAAGAGAGAGTGTTAAAGCACGAAGGGTGATGCCGTGTCATATTTGAGGGTTAAAGCACGAAGGGTGATGCCGTGCCGTATCTATTAATTCATGAAGAAATTGAGAGTAAAAGCACGAAGGGTGATGCCGTGCAGTTTTATTCATTATGCTTATTCATTTTGTTGGTTGAAGGTTTATTGACTTATTCTTGTTATTATTCCTTGCTGTAGTTAACGTATCTTGTACCCCTTTCGCATGTCCCCTCCCAATTGTACTTGCTAATTCTTTATTTGTTGTTATTTTATATGTATATTTCTGTTTATACAGGTTTAATTACGTGGGTGTCCTGTCATAGCCTCGTCACTACCTCGTCGAGGTTTGGCTCGATACCTACGGAGTACATTGGGTCGGTTGTACTCATACTACGTTATACACTTCTTGTGTACATTTTGGCACTGGTCCCAGCTGTCCGTGAGGCATATAAGCTCGGATTGGAATTTGGAGACTCGAGGTAGATCTGCTGGCGTCCGCAGCCTTGAAGTCCCTTTCCACTTTCCTTATTTACTGTTCTTTTTATTCGAAACAGTTGTATTTATTGCAAACCCTATTTATAGAGATTCTAGAAGCTCGTAAACTTAGGACTCCAGATCCGGCTTTTACTTAGATATTATTGGTTTTAAGTCATTTTGTATTCCGTTTTTGTTTCATTTTGGCTTAACTGGTTTTACTTATTTGAATTGATAAAAAATTAGCTTAAAGATCCTCTAACTTTGGCTTGTCTAGCAAGTGAAATATTAGGCGCCATCACGGCCCCGAAGGTGAAAATTCCAGATCGTGACAAGTTGGTATCAGAGCACTAGGTTACTTAGGTCTCACGAGTCACGAGCAAGCTTAGTAGAGTCTGAAGGATCAGTACGGAGACGTTTGTACTTATCTTCCAGCAGCTATGAAGTTTAGGAACAAATTTCACTTTTATTCTTATCTGTCGTGTGGTTTTATTCTATCATTGTTGATTGAACTTTTCTATTCTTGTCCTCCCGCAGATGGTGAGAACACGTGCAATATCTTCAGCTGAACAGCAGCCGGAGCCCCCAATGGCAGCTCCTACCACGGGCAGAGGACGAGGTCGAGGTCGCGCCAGAGGCCGAGGCAGAGGCAGCTCAGTTTTGAGCTCGAGCAGCAGCACCAGCAATGGAGCCTTAGGTAGATTTTAATGAGGAGGTTCCAGCTCAGACTGTACTTGTTGGACTAGTTCAGGACCCGGAGGGGTTCATTGCCACCCCAGTGCTACAGGACGCTCTAGTCCGTTTGGTGGGCCTTATGGAGAGTGTGGCCTAGGCCTGTGCATTTCTTGTGGCACCAGCCGTCTCTCAGGCTAGGGGAGGAGCACAGACTCCCACTACTCACACTCCGGAGCAGATGGCTCCCCAGTATCAGTCTCCAGCAGCCCCACCAGTTGGGGTAGTTCAGCTAGTTGTTGTAGTACAGGCCGGTGATAGCCCCGCCATGTCTTCTAAGGCATTATTGATATTGAAAAAGTTTACTACGATCTTTCCAGTTCACTTCAATGGTGCACCTTCTGTGAACCCACATGATTATCTTGACCGCTGCCATGAGGTGCTGCGGAACATGTATAGTTGAGACTAATAGAGTCGATTTTACTGTATTTCAGATGACGGATTTTGCCAAGAGGTGGTGGAGAGATTACATGTTGACCAAACCAGCTGGGTCGCCTGCACTTATTTGGGAGCAGTTCTCACAGCTATTTCTAGAGAAGTTTCTCCCTATCACTTTGAGAGAGGATTATCGCAGGCAGTTCGAGCATCTCCAGCAGGGTAGCATGACTGTTACCCAGTACGAGACTCATTTGGTGGATATAGCCCGTCATGCTCTCCTTCTGCTTCCTACTCAGAGATAGAGAGGGTGAAGAGGTTTATTGATGGACTCACTCACCCTATCAGGCTACAGATGGCCATGGAGACCGGGAGTGAGATTTCCTTTCAGACGGCTGCTAATGTTGCTAGGCGGATTGAGGCGGTTCTTGCTCAAGAGAAGGGGCAGAGGTCTAATAAGAGGCCTCGTCATTCCGATGGGTTCAGTGGCGCCTCATTTGGAGGCAGGGGTACTTTTGGTAGAGGCCATCCTCCCAGGCCATATCATTCAACGCTCCAAGCATCTCACAATGCTTCAGGTGGTCGCAGCCCTCATATGTCTCATCCCGATCAGCTAGACTACAATGCACCACCAGCTTCTATTAGTGTACCTCCGCTCCAGAGTTTTCAGGGTGGTTACTGAGGACGACCAGGTCAGTTTTAGGGACAGCAGTCACAGCAGCCAAGGTCGTGTTACATTTGTGGTGACCTGAGGCACATTGCTAGATTTTTCCCTCGGGCACCGGGCAACTCACAGCATTAGAGTTCTCGTGCCATGGTTCCGGCACCGGTTGCTTCACCACCTGTTCAACCAGCTAGAGGCAGGGGTCAGGCAGCCAAAGGTGGAGGTCAGGCTGTTAGAGGTGGAGGTTAGGCCGTTAGAGGTGGATACCAGCCAGTTAGAGGTCGTCCTAGAGACGTGGTTCGGAGTGGTGGGGCCCAGATCCAATGTTATGCTTTCCCAGCCAGGCCTGAGGTTGAGTCATCTGACGCTGTTATCACAGGTATTGTTTCAGTTTGCTATAAGGATGCTTCAGTTCTATTTGATACAGGATCTACTTAATCCTACGTGTCATCCTACTTTGCTTCATATCTGGTTGTGCCTCATGATTCGTTGAGTGCTCCTGTGTATGTGTCCACACCGGTAGGAGATTCTATTGTTGTAGATCGTGTTTATCGTTCGTGTGAGGTTACCGTTGGGAGTCTTGAGACTAGCGTAGATCTCCTTCTTCTCGATATGGTAGATTTTGATGTCATCTTGGGTATGGATTGGCTGTCACCTTATCATATGGTAGATTTTGATGTCATCTTGGGTATGGATTGGTTGTCACCTTATCATGCTATATTTGATTGTCACGCCAAGACGGTGACCTTAGCCTTGCTGGGGTTGCCTCAATTAGAGCAGAGGGGGACTCCTGACCATTCTACCAGCAGGATTATCTCTTATGTGAAGGCTTGGCATATGGTCGAGAAGAGGTGTCTAGCTTATTAGGCTTATGTCCGCGTTTCTATTGCGGAGGTTCCCTCCATGGATTCAGTACCAGTTGTTCGTGAGTTTCCAGTGGTGTTTCCTGCAGATCTACCGGGGATGCCACCCGACAGAGATTTGACTTCTGTATTGATTTGGCTCTGGACACTCAGCCTATTTTTATTCCGCCATACCGTATGTCCCCGCAGAGTTGAAGGAATTGAATAAGCACTTGCAAGATTTGCTTGATAAGGGCTTCATTAGACCTAGTGTCTTGCCCTAGGGTGCGCCTGTGTTGTTCGGGAAGAAGAAAGATGGATCGATGAGGATGTGTATAGACTATCGGCAGTTGAACAAAGTCACCATCAAGAACAAGTATCCATTGCCGAGGGTTGATGACTTATTTGATTAGCTTCAGGGTGCCAAGGTGTTTTCGAAGATTGATTTGAGGTCTGGCTACCATCAGCTGAGGATTAGGGCATCCGATGTCCCTAAGACAGCTTTTCGGACTCGATATGTGCATTATGAATTTCTAGTGATGTCATTTGGGCTGACGAATGCCCCAATAGCATTTATGGATTTGATGAACCGGGTGTTCAAACCCTATTTGGATTCCTTTGCGATCGTATTTATTGATGATATCTTGATCTACTCTTGCAGTCGAGAGGAGCACGAGCAACATCTTCGGATTGTACTTCAGACTCTGAGGGATAACCAGTTATATGCCAAGT
Source organism: Nicotiana obtusifolia (assembly GCA_002018475.1). Lineage (NCBI taxonomy): Eukaryota > Viridiplantae > Streptophyta > Magnoliopsida > Solanales > Solanaceae > Nicotiana > Nicotiana obtusifolia. Next base: position 151,134 of record MCJB01049275.1, read on the forward strand.
TTTTAAAGTGCGAGTTTTGGTTGGACTCAGTTGCCTTCTTGGGGCACGTCGTATCAACAGAGGGCATTTAGATAGATTGTAAGAAGATTGAGGCAGTTTAGAACTGACCTAGACCCACTTCAGCTATGGAGATCCGGGGTTTCTTGGGTTTGACGGGTTATTACCGTCGGTTTGTGGAGGGGTTTTCGTCTATAGCAGCCCCATTGACGAGATTAACCCAAAAGGGTGCCCCGTTCAGATGGTCAGACGAGTGTGAGGCGAGCTTTCAGAAGCTCAAGACTGCTTTAACTACAACGCCAGTGTTGGTGTTGCCCACAGGTTCTGGATCTTATACAGTATATTGTGGTGCATCTCATGTTGGGCTCGGAGCAGTATTGATGCAAGGTGGCAAGGTGACCACATATGCATCGTGGCAGTTGAAGGTCTCGAAGAAGAATTACCCTGTTCACGATCTAGAGCTAGCAGCCATTGTTCATGCGCTGAAGATCTGGATGCATTACCTTTACGGCGTGTCGTGCGAGGTTTTCACGGATCATCGGAGTCTACAGTATTTGTTCAAACAAAAGGATCTCAATTTGAGGCAGAGGAGGTGATTAGAGCTATTGAAAGACTATGATATCACCAGCTTGTATCACCGGGGAAGGCCAATCGGTGAGAGACCGCTTGCACCAGATGTTTAGGCTTTGGCCAATCAGTTTGTGAGGTTGGATGTTTTAGAGACTAGTCGTGTTCTAGCTTGTACAGTCTCTCGGTCTTCTTTGTTTGAGCGCATCAGGGAGCGGAGTATGATGACCCTCATTTTCTTGTCCTTAGGGACACAGTGCAGCACGGTGATGCCAAGCAGGTTACTGTTGGAGATGATGGAGTTTTGAGGATGCAAGGTCGTATTAGTGTGCCCAATGTAGATGAACTTCGTGAGTTGATTCGTGAGGAGGCGCACAGTTCCCGGTATTCTATTCATCCGGGTGCCACCAAGATGTATCAGGACTTGCGGCAACATTATTGGTGAAGAAGGATGAAGAAGGACATATTTGCTTATGTAGCTCGATGTCTAAATTGTTAGCAAGTAAAGTGTGGGCATCAGAGACCTGGTGGGTTGCCTTAGAAGTTAGAGATTCCTAAGTGGAAGTGGGAGCGTATTACTATGGATTTTGTTGTTATACTTCCACGGACTCAGAGGAAGTTCGATGCGGTATGGATCATTGTGGACAGGCTGACCAAGTCAGCGCATTTCATTCTTGTGGCAGTTACCTATTCGTCAGAGCGGTTAGCTGAGATTTACATCTACGAGATCGTCCGCCTTCACGGTGTGCCCGTGTCTATCATTTCGGATCGAGGTACGCAGTTCACCTCGCACTTCTGGAGAGCATTACAGCGTGAGTTAGGCACGCAGGTTGAGTTGAGCACAACATTTCATCCTTAGACGGATAGGCAGTTTGAGCGCACTATTCAGATATTGGAGGATATGCTTCGCGCTTGTGTTATGGATTTTGGGGGTTCTTGGATCAGTTATTACCACTTGCTGGTTTGCCTACAACAACAGCTACCAGTCAAGCATTCAGATAGTCCCCTATGAGGCATTATGCGGGAGGCGGTGTCATTCGCCAGTTGGATGGTTTGAGCTGGGAGAGGCTCGGTTGTTGGGTACATATTTGGTACAGGATGTCTTGGATAAGGTCAAGATTATTCAGGATCGACTTCGCACAGCTCAGTTGAGGCAGAAGAGTTATGCCGACCGTAGGGTTCGTGATGTTGCATTCATGGTCGGAGAGAGGGTGTTGCTCCGGGTTTCACCCATGAATGGTGTGATGAGGTTCGGGAAGAAGGGAAAGTTAAGCCCTAGATACATCAGACCCTTTGAGATTCTGGAGAGAGTGGGTGAGGTGGCATACATGCTCGCATTGCCACCTAGTTTATCAGTAGTCCATTCGGTATTCCATGTGTCCACGCTCCGAAAGTATCACGGTAATCCATCCCATGTGTTAGACTTCAGCTCTGTCCAATTGGACAAGGATTTAACTTATGAGGAGGAGTCGGTGGCTATTCTAACCCGACAGGTTCGACATTTGAGGTCTAAGAATTATCCTTCAGTTCGAGTGCAGTGAAGAGGTCAGCCCGTCGAGGCAGTTACTTAGGAGTCCGAGTCGGACATGCGGAGTAGATATCCACACCTTTTCACCAGCCCAGGTACTTTTCTATGTCCGTTCGAAGGCGAACGGTTATTTTAGAGGTGGAGAATGTGATGACCCGATAGATCATCTAGAGTTTTAAACCTTATTTTGTGTTTCGAAGCCTCTAATAGCTTCCTTAAGTCTCCTTGATTTGCGTTCACATTCCGGGTATTTTTCCGGAATGCTTTTATGTTAAAAATTGATAAAAATGAAATTTTACCTTAAAAATTTAATTGAGTTGACTTCGGTCAATATTTTGAGCAAACGAACCCGGATCCATGCTTTGATGGTCCCGTTGGGTCCGTATCATGATTTGGGAGCTGGGCGTTTGCCCGGAATCAAATTCAGAGATCCCTAGCTCGAGTTATCGCTTTTTGTCAAAAATTAAAAGTTTAAAGGTTTAATGACTTTAAAAATTTGACCAATATTTAAATTTGTTGATACCGGGTCCGTATTTTGGTTTCAGAACTCGGTATAGGTCCATTACTATATTTATGACTCGTCTGTCCAATTAGGTGAGAAACGGAGTTGGTTAGACGTAATTCGGACGTCCGATTGTTAAAATAGAAATTCTAAAATTTCATTGAAAACTTCATTTGATTTGGTGTCTGATTCGTAATTCTAGGTGTTATTTTAGTGTTATGATCGCGCAAGCGAGTTCGTATCAGGTTTTTGGACTTGTGTGCATATTTGGATTGGATCCCTGAGGGTTCGGGTGAGTTTCGGATAGCCCTACGGACCTTTTGAACTTAGAAAGTTTGTTGGTTTTTCACTTCTGCTGGTTTTGGTGTTTCCTTCTTCGCGGTCGCGAATATACTCCCGCGATCGCGAATATACTCCCGCGATCGCGAAGGGTAAAATGGGCTGGGGAAGATTTTGTTCTACGCGAGCGTGAAACCTTGGTCGCGAACGCGGAGCATTGGGGGGCATGCTCTTCGCAAACGCGGCCAGTCAATCGCGAACGCTAGTGAAATAGAGGTGGGAGCTGGGAGTTGGTTGTTTCTCTATGCAAACGCGATACAAGGATCGCGTACGCGGAGGATAGGGGGTAAGCCTACACAAACGCGTAGATCAACTCACGATCGTGTAAGCCATTGAGGCTTTGCTCTTCACGAACGCGTCAGGTTTCACGCGAACGCGATGCACACCTGACGCCAGATATTAAAACAGCCCCAAAAACGAGATTTTGTTCATTCTTCAAATTTTTATAGCTAGAAAACCCTAGAGGCGATTCTCCCAAGAACTTTTCTTCCCCAATTTGTTGGTAAGTGATTCTAACCTTCTTTCTTTCAATTTTTCCATTACTTTTCTTAGGATTTCAACCTAAAATCTAGTATTTTCATAGTGGAAATTAGGGGGTTGGGAAGAATTAGGGATTTTTGTAAAATTTGAATTTAGACATCAAATTGAGGTCAGATTTCGGAACAATATACATAATCGGGCTCGGGGGTGAATAAGAAATCGGATTTTGGTTTGAATTTGGGGTTTGGACCAAGCGGGCTCGGGAGTTGACTTTTGTTGACTTTATCAATAATGATCTAATTGAACATTTTTCATTCGTGGGTAGTTCCTAAGGCTTATTTTGAATCGTTTGGTTGATAATTTACTAGATTTAGTTGGTTCCGACGCTTGTTCGAAAGGCAAAACCGTGGTTGAGCTTTGAGTTGGTCTTTGGAGCGAGGTAAGTGTCGTGGTTAACCTTGACTTGAGGGATTAAGACTTGTTTTCCTATTTGCTACTTGTTTAAATGTTGGATACAATGTATATGTGAGGTGACGAGTACTTATGTGTTGTTATTGGGTTAAAGCATGCTGGTGGGACTTGTTTCTTGTAATTTATCTCTTTCTTTGATCCTGATATTCATGCTTAGACTAGTTAATTGATAAATTGATTGTTCTTTCCGTACTTATGGACTATCTGTGATAATTGAGTATTATTTCTGAAGTTGAGATTGGTATTGTGGAACTATTGTTGACAGAAGACTTGATATTGCTTATTCCATCTTTATTGTTATATGTTCACCGTTTACATGGTAAGGGAGAGTGTTAATGCACGAAGGGTGATATGCTAAAGCACGAAGGGTGATGTCGTGCCGTATCTATTGATTCATGATGAAATTGAGAGTAAAAGCACGAGGGTGATGCCGTGTCGTAATTATCATTTTATGGTGAGATTGAGAGTAAAAGAACGAAGCGTAATGTCGTGCCGTTTGTGACTGAGAGTAAAAGCACGAAGGGTGATGTGCAGTTTTATTCATTATGCTTGTTCATTTTGTTGATTGAAGGTTTATTAACTAATTCTTGTTATTATTCCCTGTTGTAGTTACTGTATCTTTTACCCCTTTCGCATGTCCCCTCCCAATTGTACTTGCTAATTCTTTATTTGTTGTTATTTTGTATGTATATTTCCGTCTATACAGGTTTAATTACGTAGGTGTCCTGTCATGGCCTCGTCACTACCTCGTCGAGGTTAGGCTCGATACTTACGTAGTACATTGGGTCGGTTGTACTCATACTACGCTCTACACTTCTTGTGTACATTTTGGTACTGGTCCCAGCTGTCCGTGAGGCATATCAGCTCGGATTGGCATTTGGAGACTCGAGGTAGATCTGTTGGCTTCCGCAGACCTTGAAGTCCCTTTTCACTTCCCTTATTTACTGTTCTTTTCATTCGAGACAGTTGTATTTATTGCAAACCCTATTTATAGAGATTCTAGAAGCTCATAAACTTGTGACTCCAGATCCGACTTTTACTTAGATATTATTGGTTTTAAGTTATTCTGTACTCTATTTTTATTTCATTTTGGCTTAGCTGGTTTTACTTATTTGAATTGATAAAAAATTGGCTTAAAGATCCTCTAACGTTAGCTTGTCTAGCGAGTGAAATGTTATGTGCCATCATTTCCCTGAAGGTGAAAATTTTGTATCGTGACAATCGCTAGTTAAAAAGTACTATGTACAACTATCAGATTACCGGAAGAATATTTGCAGGTAAGCCTCTTTAAGACAAATGACTTGCTACAACAAGTAAAAGTAACCTGATGGTGTAGAAATTTCTTACATGTTTATAACTTAAACTCTATCGTATTCTACTATCTGCTGGTGATTGATTCTAAACATCGTGTTGACAATTAGATTACGATAAAAAAAAATTGGATCAACTTCAAATGCTGCATTAAATTACTAGCATTTTAGTTTGTTGAATTGTAATTATTTCTTTGTAGTTCAATAAGGAGGCAGGACGTGTTGTTGATGAGTGCAAGTTAAGGGTGATTTATCTTCCCCCACCTCGGCCACAAGAAGAAGGTTCTTCACCAACGGAATCCACGAACGATAAGCCAGATAGTTCAGAAAGATCTTAGAGATGCATGATGATGATGTGTCAGCATTAGACACATCCAACATGTATGTGATGGGTACAAGCATATATATGTATATATTCTTCCAGAAAGTCTCTAAAGCTCCGACGAATGAATGCTCCATTGGTATAGGAAATCGATAGTTGTTTGATTTACTTTAGAGAGAGAGAGAGAGAGAATCGTGGTGGACAGGGTGGGAGCGAGTGGGGAAGGGGCTTTCCAATTGTTATTGCTTTCTTAAAGTTAAGATCTTCTCTTTACATTTCCCTACATGTATATTATGTTACAAGAGATTTTTAAGAAAATTTAAATAATGGTCTGTTATTTTGGTCTTGTCAGTCTCCTGCTAACAACTATTTGGTTTTTCTTTTGGTAGAACGCTCTTAGCAACTCATGATTGTAGATAAAGTTACTTTTTTGGTACAATGCTCTTATCAACTTAAGCTTATGATTGTTGATCAGGGAAATGAAATTCTTTAACACAACTATGGTTCAAAAAGAACTAGTCTTATCCTTGACCTGTATACAGTAAGTTTCAAGCTTTTATACTTCCACTCAAGAGCATGAGTAATAATAGTATACCATGCTGAAATATCTGTTTCACTATTTAGCTCTCCCAAGATGTCAGAAGTGTTTATTGTATTAAGCTCAAAATCTCTTTTGATAATGTTGGAACTTTATCAGTGATTTGGTCTGTTGGCTCCTAAGGTTCCAGCTATGTCCCAAAGCTGTTTTAGAACAAGGAGTTCTCTTTTGAAAAACCAACCGCACTCTTAATTGTTATGTCATCTAGCTGCAGACTAGCTGGTTTAATTTGCCATGGTTGCTTACTTTTCCTAATTTATCCATGGGATTATTTTGCTTGGAGCAGCTGATAACTTGAGAAAGATGGTAGAGATATTTGGTATTTCTGTCATAGTTACCTGTTTATATAGATAACTTGCTTATTGCCCTTTAACATGGCATATCATTTGAGCCCTACATTCTACTTTGTGCAAGAACCTATAATTCATTATTCTACCCGTCCTAATTTGTTTGAGACTCTTTTCTTTCTGTTCATCCCCGAAAAGATTTGCAGCTTTCTATGATTTTTAACATTCCTATTTTACCATTGACATCACTTGTTGGCTCAAGGTTACTTTGATATGTTATGCATATATAGTTTATATTTCAAAAGTTCTCTTTTCTTTCTAAAACATCATGACTGGTCAATCAATCTTGAAATCTAGTTCTTTTTTTTTTTTTAAATTTATGATGATGATGCAATTAAGTGAACATCACTCATTTCATATTTAATTCTACGCTCCTTCCCTTATTCTCTTATGCTTTGTACGGTTCCACTATGGATACCGAGATAGAAATTCATTGGTTAACTACACCTAGGTGGAGCATCAGTCATTCTTAGGCAGTCACAATCAGAAGGTTGTTGAAATATCTCCTAATATCCAACTTAGGATGCACTGAAAAGGTGATGTGGAGGGTAGCTAACCTCCTCATTTCCTTGTGGGATGAGTACAATAACCCTTGCCTATCCTCGTTTACTTTCCCTCTTTTATCCTAACCAAATATAAGTGCACTTGTCTTTGTGAACCTATTTCAAATAAGTTGGGTGCTAGATTTTTAGCTTCCATCTCACCTTGTAATGTTTTTTTTTGGTAACCACTAGTCGTTATTTGAAGCCATCTTACATTGTAATGTTAATTAGCTCCATTATCCAAAAGAAAAAAAGTGAAAGTCTAAGCTTAATTACAAGATGTACTTCCATAGAGGTCTTAGGGGTCGTTTGATAGGATGTATAAGAATAATGCTGAATATGATGTATTAGTAATGTCGTTATTAGTTATGCTTGCATTAGTTATGCTGGCATTAGCTATGCTGACATATTTCTTATCTATTATTTGGTTTGATGTACTAAAGCATTGCATAATTTCTAAAAGAATTATTTATTTACAAAAATACCCTCATAACTAGTCCATCACTTAATTTTTTTTAAAAAGAAACATATGTTGAGGAATATTTTTATATGAATAAAGTTTTAAAAAAATTATTTGATTTGTCTACCTATATTGTAGTATATAACAAAATATTTATTTATAAAAAAAAAATATGCTAAAGATTTATTTATTTACTAGGGATATAATTTTATTTCTCACTTTCTTGAATTATTTCTACCTTGCATTAATATAATAGTATATTTTAATCAAGCAAATTTTGAAGGATAATTTTGTCTTTAACTAAGCTAATGGATGCATTAAAACTCATTGCATTGTTAATGCCATGGTTTCTTATGCATTAGTTATGCATAGGATAATACCTAATATGGTGTATGACTAATATATAAGTTCAAAAAGTGTATCAAACAAGATATTATAAATACACAAAGCCAATATATATATATATATATATATATATATATATATATATATATATATATATATATATATTTTATTTTATCTAATGCATCCTACCAAATCACCGGTTAGTGTACGAGGTTGTGGTACTGATGTCTAGTTGAAATAGTGCTGGCCAGGCTATTTTTCACCTTTTCTTATTTGTCAAAAGTAAGTGAATTCAATGTATTTGTTACTTAAGCATCAGTGGAATGAATCACTTCTTAAGTTCTGTCAGCTAAGCAGAAATGAGGGAAAGAAGCAGAAGAACTAGAATCCTGATTGCTTTCCTGTTAGGTTACCTGCTTCAATTCTGTTTCCCCTTCTTCAACGTAGGATTTTTCTTGTTTCCTGATCTTTCCGCTTCTGAAAATGGACTACTTTCAGCATGGGACCTTTTCAGGTCCACTTGGTTTGCTTTGAAATATCATAGTATCATATAATATTATAAGTGGAAAGATCTAAAGTGTAAAGTTGAATTAGATAAATATTTATTAAAAATTGAATGACATTTTTATCATCGTCTAAACACTATTTCTATTATTTGTACCAAATATTGAATTTACCTTCCAATTAATTATTATCAATGAATCAATTATATGGGAAATCAATCACTGGATTAACCAATTCATTATGTTGCAAGTAATGAGAATTTGAGGAGCTACAAAAAAAAGTTCATGTAGACCCGATTCATGTTCCATCTGAATGGTCATTCTTCATAATATATTGAATGATGCATTAAAGAAAGAAATATTAGAAGTCTGAAACGGATAGGATTGATGCTTTCTACCTATTTGAGTGTCACGTATCAAATCCATAATAGATGGTGATCGCACCTAACGCCGTAGTTAAACAAGCTCACAAGTGTAACTATAATTTATTTACTCCTTTTTAACAATTTTAATACGGAAGTGTTCCTTTTTAGAGAACACTTTAAACTAGATTTCATGTAACCGCAACCAATCTTTTTAAATAAAATACCAATATAATAAATACATACTCTGGGGTAATAGAAATAACAAGTACAGCAGTACATAAGTGCTACAAATTTTCAAAATTCTGTGTCACAAGTACATGAGTAATCTAGAGGATATAAAAACTACTAAAACTACTGTCCGAAAGTGATAGACAAGAATAGTAAATAAGATAGAAGGAGACTCCAGTGCGGCGAATCATAGCAAGGCAAGCAGCTCAACACTAAGTCTCCGTAGATGATCAACTACGCGCTCGCGTGACCACTGGTGGAACCTGTCTCAGTACCTGCATATCAGTGCAGAAGTGTATCATGAGTACGGAAAACAACGCGTACCCAGTAAGTATCTAGTCTAACCTAGAAGAAGTAGTGTCGAGGGATCGACTTGACACTTACTATATGTCAATAATAATAATAATAAAGTGCATAAAATAGACATGGTGAGCATACAATAGGTATCAATGAGACAAATAAAAGCAACTACAATAAGTACAACAGGAGTTCGTAACACATAACCAACATATTATAACTGGCCGTGAAGGCACTAACTCAATAATACCCAAGCTAGAACCCGTTTCTATTGTTAAGCATGACGTTATCGAGGAGAACAGCCTGATCCCATAAGAATAGAGTTACCATCATACTGCCGAGGCGAACGACCCGATCCCATAAGAGTGGTGTTATCATACTGCCGAGACAAACGGCCCGATCCTATAAGAGTGGTGTTATCATACTGCCAAGGTGAACAGCCCGATCCCATAAGAGTGGTGTTATCATATGCCGAGGCGAACGGTCCGATCCCATAAGAGTGGTGTTATCATATGCCGAGGCGAACGGTCGGATCCCATAAGAGTGGTGTTATCATATGCCGAGGCAAACGGCCCGATCCCATTAGAGTAGAAACGCTTACCTCGCTCGCGGAAGTACTTGCGAGACGAGAGGACGTGAATTTTTCATATTTTATTTTGTATTCCCCAATTTTCCTAAATAAGAAGGCTAAGTTAATAATTGCAAATTCAAACCCTAGTCTCAACTTTAATCAAGACAAGTGATACGCATGCTAAATCTCAACAGTACAATTAGAAGCATGATGTGAAGCTAAGTCTATCCGGACATATCATAGAATATGGCTACGCAGGGACTCTCGTCACCTCGTGCGTACATTGTTCCCCACACAAGTAACACACAACAATAATACATCTAAGGGGATGAATTCCCTCTTACAAGATTAGACAAGAGTCTTACCTCGTTTTCAAGCTCACTTCCGGTCTGCTAATCCGCTTTAAAAGCCCTAAATCGATGCCGAACAATCCGAAACTAGTCAAATGCTATATAATTTAATGAATATATACTCAAAAGTTCATAATTTAGCTATTAGAGTAATTACCCAGCCCAAACTGAAAGATTCCTAAAATTCAACCCCCGCCCCCTCCGGGCTCACGTGCCCGGATTTCAAAAATTTTTGCATATAATTGTTACCCATAGCCTCACGAACTTAAGAATATAATTTTTACTTAATTCCATAGCCATTTTTGTGGTCAAATCCCATTTTTACCAAAACCCTAGGTTCTTCCCAAATCCCACAAGTTTTCACAATTTTTTCATGTTTAATCTACCTAAAATCCGCATAATCAACTTTAAAGTGGGTGGGAGTTACTTACCTTAGGATATTGATGAGAATCCCCCTCAAAAGTGCTCTCAAAATCGTCCAAGACCAAATGAAATGTAAGGAAAAATGGCCTAAGTCTCGGATTAAAAGCCTCACTGCCCCATCGATTTTCACACCTGCGACCAAAAGAGTCGCACCTGCGGCTCCGCATTTGGGAAAAAAATCCTCGCACGTGCGGCCCTTGCTCAGGCCAGCTCGCCTCGCTTCTGCGGACTAAGTCTCGCTTTTGCGAGCCCGCTTTTGCGGAAAGGCTGGTTGCACCTACGAACCTAAGCCTGGCTGGCCTTCTTTCGTATCTGCGAACCTTTCATCACAGAACCGAGTCCGCTTCTACAGAAAATTCTTCGCTTATGCGGACCACTGACCAGCCCACTTCCAGGCCACTTCTGCGAGCTCGTACATGCGGCCAAATCCACACAGGTGCGAACGCACCAGTCCTAGAGCACCAGCAGTTCCCCATGTCCAAATCCGAGTACTATTCCAATCTGTTTTGCATCTGGGGGCCCCGGGACCCCATCCAATTACAGTCACACATCCAACAACATAATACGGACCACCCGCTCGCACGATCAAAACACCTAAATAACATCTAAAATTATGAATCAGACGTCAAAACGCATGAATTTGACATGAAACTCAAAAACTTATAAAAATACTTCCACTTGTCTGATTCCTATCAAATCAACTCGGAATTACATTAAATTTTGTGTGCAAGTCATAAATCACTGTAAGGAACTATTCCCAGGCTCGAAATCCCAAACGGACCTCGATAACACCAAAGTCTACTCCAAACCAAACTTAAAGAACTTGAGAAAACCTTCAATGCGCCAACTTTCAATATTAAGCGCCGAAACGCTCCCAGGTCATCCGAAACCCAATCCGAACACACGTCCAAGTCCAAAATCATCATACAAACATATTGGGACCATCAAATCCCAGTTCTGAGGTCGTTTACTAAAAACGTTGACTCAAGTCAAACTTAACCATTATATGCTACTATTAAGGAACTAAGTGTTTCGGTTTCAACCCGAACCCTTCCAAATCTAAGCCAACCATCGCCGCAAGTCATAAAACAATGCTCGTTGGCCGCTTCATCAACTAGATATTAAGAATGCTTTCTTACATGGTAAGCTTGCTGAGGAAGTATATATGGAGCAACCTCCTGAAGTTTGTTGCTCAGCGGGAATCAAACTTAGTATGCCATATGAAGCGTTCACTATATGGCCTTAAGCAATCTCCGAGAGCATGGCTTGGTAGTTTAGCTCTATTGTCCAACAATTTGGGATGTCTCGAAGTGAAGCAGATCACTCAATTTTCTATAGACATAATGGTCCAGAAAAGAACATATATCTAATCGTTTATGTTGATGACACTGTCATAACTGGAAATGATCAAGAAGTAATATCTCAGCTAAAGCAACATCTATTCAGTCACTTTCAAATCAAGGACTTGGAGAAATTAAAGTATTTTTTTGGAAATCGAGGTAGCACAATCCAAGACCGGTATTGCTATCTCACAAAGAAAATATGCTTTGGACATACTAGAGGAAACATGCATGTTAAACTGCAAACCTATTGACGCTCATATGGATCCAAAGGTCAAACTCGTCCCTAGATAGGGGGAGCCATTGGGATCCTAGCAGATATCGAAGATTGGTTAATAAACTAAATTATCTTATTATCACACGACCTGATATTTTGTTGCAGTAAGTGTGATTAGTCGGTTTCTCCAATCTCCGTGTAAAGATCATTGGGACTCAGTAATTCGCATCTTGAGATACATCAAAAAAGCTCCAGGACAAGGACTATTAGATGAAGACAAAGGTCACACGGACATTGCTGGATATTCTGATGCTGATTTGGCAGGTTCTCCGTCAGATAGACGCTCTACTTCTGGGTACTGTTATGATTGGGGAAAATCTAATTTCTTGGAAAAGAAAAAAGCAAGATGTTGTTGCCAGATCTAGTGCAAAAGTAGAATATCGAGCTATGGCCGTTGCTACATGCGAGCTTATTTGGTTGAAACAACTCCTCCAAGAGTTAAAATGTGTTGAGTTCAAACAGATGGAGCTTATATGCGACAATCAGGTTGCCCTTCATATTGCTTGTAATCTAGTTTTTCATGAAAGAATGAAACACGTAGAGGTGGATTGTTATTTTATTAGGCAGAAGAACGAGTCTGGATGCCTTGCCACTAGCTTTGCCAGTTCAAATCACCAATTGGCAAACGTTCTTACTAAGTCCCTTAGAGGGGCTCGGATTGAATACATTTGTAGCAAGCTTGGAGCATATGACAGGTACGCTCCAGCTTGAGGGGAGTGTTAAGACTTAGATCTTGTCAAGAGAGTATTTCAATATTAGATTGTAGTTAGATTGTGTCTGATGGTATAATCAAAAATTGTGGGTAAAAGTCATGATCTTAAGGATACACTCTTGAATTATGTCTCTAGCGTTGTTTATATATTCTAGGTGTAATCTATCTTTTGAAGTATGAAGTGAAATACACTTACATCATTCACAATCTAAAATTCCAATGCTTTTGTTAAGTTAAAGCAGTTTGAGTTATCTATAATCCATTTTACTGTCACACTTTCCTACCCTTTGTTTTATTCTCCTGATTAGGAGAGGTCTCATTCTTGTGGTTTGTAAAGATATGACACTTGAGCAAGTGCCTAACTCATCCCTAAAAGCTAGCTCATAAGGGGAGAATTGTCAAGTCCACACAAGAAGACCACCAGTCCATTCTCCAATCAATGTGGGACTTTAACCTACTTTAACACCCTCTCGCACGCCAAGACCACCAACTGAAGCGTGGACAATATATCACAGGGGCCTAAATGGGAATGGACCTGGCTCTGGTACCATGTAAATCTATGGCACTTGAGCCTAATTCAACCCTAAAAGCTAACTCATGAGAGGAGGACCCACTCTAACATGGTTTAAGCTATGTCTGAGTAAACACAACTTCGATGAATAGATAAACAAGTTGCTATGGACAAGTTTTGGTTGTTGTGTGTTATCCTTTAGTCACAATGCTCTCTTTTAAAATACTTACCGTAGGAATTTGTAAAACATGATATGAGTAGAAGTCGCAGCAGTGGTGTTTCCTTCATCTTCATCATTGTGGTTGGCTAGCTGGGCATAGTATTGGGGTACATTGTCAAAAGGACATGAGCATTCATCAGATAATTAGTCATTTTACATTTGTATCTCTGACTCTACAGACGCAATGAGTGAAAAAAAGGAGAGTGTGGGGTGAGATTGCAGCAATTTACATTGCCTTAGTTAGCTGCAGTCTTTAGTAGGAAAATTTGTGCAGCTACAACCCTTCAATTGGCCTACATTCTTATGTAACTCGTAGTTTCTCTTGTATTGGATCAGCTCCAAGTAATGGTTTATGACTTACGAATGATAATTCCAGCTTCAAAGAATATCCAAACCAGTTACTGTGTTGCTTTTGGTAGAAATGCTGAAATTACAGCTTATTCATCTAGCTTTCACACTTGGCCAAGGAATTTGTTTTTTTTCTCCTCTCACTACAAATAGATTATACATTAATTATATGTGGTTATATACAAATTATACATGACATTATACAACATTTTATACATTCGTCGACTATATTTAATTTAAGGAATTGAATGGACAGCTATTTAGGTTAATTCTACTGTCTTATAATGCCTTAAGACATTTCTTTTTATAGATTGCAGTTGTCAAATTAGGCTAGACTGTATTACTGCTGATAGATTCATTTAAAATATGCACAGCTCTTATTTCTTCTTTTTAACAACATTATTTCTTAAAGTATTTACCAGCTCAACGGGTTAAAGATCTTTCTGCTTGGAAATGAATATAGCTAAAGCACGTTTATCGCATAAACAGCGGATAAATAGAAAACCTCGAGATCCACTCTAATTATACAAATGTTTTGTCTGTTCAAAAAAGTTAAAGCTTTCATGTCCAATTAAAAAAAAAAAACCGAACGAGAGAGAGGCAAAAAGAGGGCGTTTCACAAGTTAATTGATATTAAGAGGTTTTCTTCAACCGGAATTTGATTGGCATTAACAATATTCATACTAATTATATCACAGCAATTTTTTTTTTTTTTTATTTGCTTGTTTATAAAGAGGTCTTCCATCATTCATGTCATTAATGAAACTGTACTTACTTTAAATTTAATTTGACACTATAAATAATACTATTTGATTAGCTACATAGGCAACCCTAATAATATAAATGGAAAAAATGTACATCATATCTCATGATACATAAAAACTAAAAGAAGAGGATGTTGATAATTAGGGGAAATAGATATACAATTTATAAAATTACCTGTCAATACCCAAATATTGAGATAAGACTTAAGAGGGAAAGAATATCTTTACTTTAAAGTTGAAGAGAGAGAGAGAGAGTTTGACTTTTAACATAAAATTGAATGGAGAAAATCATTTTCACTCAATGTAAAATGCATAATCTGTAGTTTCAAAATGATATTACTGACTCCTAGCAAAACAAATGCAAACATATCTAGGCTTTAATTTTCTTCTCCAAAACGCAATGATTTTAAACCAACTTAAGCCACATTAAATAAGTTTTTTTCATAAAAAAATTACAGGGCAAAAAATAATAAATAGAATTACCCATTTGCTATTTCTAGGCAGTGAACTCAAGCAGTTGAACATTGAACCATGCTATTTAACTTCTTGGCATAAGCAACAACAATAACAAAAATACTTGGACAAGTTGATATGTACTGGAAATCAATGGCACAGCTAAATGTATTCTTGTGCATCCTAGTGTTGTTATCTTTCACAAGTTTTTGTCAGGTAAAGTATCATTAATTAGCTAGTTGTGTTATGCGTAACTCCTGAATCCTGAACCCCCAACCTTGAACCTCATTACTAGAAAAATGTATTTTTTTTCAACGGACGTCTAGATTTTCAATCAAGAACAATCAGAAACAATTTCCTAAGAGCACATTTCTGATGAATTTCGTCGAAAACATGCGTATTTTTAGTAGTGATGTAAAATTAATGTTTGTAATACAGGGAGCTAAGTGGTGGTGTGTGGCAGATGAATGGGCTACTGATGTAACATTATCAGCCTTTTTGGACAGAGCATGTAACAGAGGCTACTGTAATAACATAAAACCTGGAAAACCTTGTTTCTTGCCTCCTACCATTCGTAGTCATGCTTCGTATGTTCTAAACCTTATGTATACCAGAACTTCTAAATGCCCTCCTCATTTGGGCATTCGTGTACAAACTGATCCCTGTAAGTATTCTCTCTTAACTTCATGTTGTGTCAGTTGTAAATCCATAATTTAAATTTGATGTGTTTACGATCTTGTATTTTTTTTTGTCTACTTGGTAATCTTGCAGCTTATGGAAGATGCAAGTATCAATAAGTGGAGTTGCTCAACAAGAGAATTCTTTCAATTAGAGGATGCAAAGTGCTCTGTACTAATAGAATAATTGCAATTATGAAGAGTAATTGACTATAAATGATTGTTTCCTGGCTCGTCTATCAATCATCATAGCAAAATGTGTAATATATGCTCATCTTTTTTTAGTTTCTCTATGGAATATATTTGAGATAAATTGATCCGAATTTCCTACATAGTATTAATATTTGATGTGAAGGACTTTGGCTTATGATTATGTATTCTTGCAAAGTGACAAATCGGAGTTACCAAAGAGGAAAAATTAGTAAGGGAAAACATAAAATTTTCTTCAACATTTGGCTGCGTCTTTGAGCATAAGAAGGTGAAATTAATGGATGATTCTCATCATTGTGTCATCAAATCATGTAATTATGATAAACTAATATAATTGAACTAAATATTCAGGGTTAAATATTACTTGCTAGTTCCTATTTACCCTTTAGTTAGAACAAAATCTTCTAAATAAATTTTCACCGCAAAAGAATGGAAAGGAGGGATGAAATCGTAAAGTATATATGTGAATATAAAGTACAATCTCTGCTAATTTTAATATATTTAAGTTATACACGTTGATATGTGTAAAGAATTGTTTATATGATGTAATTTTAGTTGATTATATTAAATTTTTATTTTTACCAATTTACCTGTTAAATTTTTATTTTTACCAATTTACCTGTTAATGCTTAAATAGATACGTGTAATTACTTTATTTAATCATATAATTCTATAAATATTCTTTCGAGCAATTTTAAAAAATATAAAATCATTTCAATATCTTTTTATTGAATTAGTATGAATTACTAATACACATTTATCTTTACACGGATTAACTATTGATTATTTTTAGGACAAAAAAAAAAAAGCAATGCTAGAGCAATAGCGTGGAGCTCATTAAGAGCAGTTGAGGACACAATAGTAATTTTAAAAAAATACGGAACGGATATGTCTACTAGCGTCTAGAAACTTCTTCATATGTTCGGCACGCCACAAGTCTGGAACTTTCTACAAGATGCTTCCATGAGTTTCTCGAATCCTTTTTTCCCTTCTCCAAGTCACTGAGCGCATATAAAAGGAGACACTATACACACATTTGTCATACTTATCCAGCAATACAGCGTGAAGCTTAGTCGGCAGATTTACTCCATTGGAGCAGTTACCTCTTTCTCTTCAGGAAGCTAGTAAGCAATCATTTGACAGTAGAGATGGCAACTTCATTTGTTCTCAGAAGGGTGGCCACTTCCCCAGCACTCCTCAACAGGCTTGTCAACCCTGTTCGCTCTGCCTCTATTGCTCCCTCTGTTTTCCGATCCTTCAACACCAACGCTCAGATGACAACTTTTGACGATGACGATGATCGCAGCGTTGATGTTGATCGCCGCTCTGATCGCTCCGTCTCTCGCCGGCGTGACTCTTTTCCTAGCTTCTTTTCAGGTTTGTTCTCCGTTTTTGCTCAAATTTGACCATGAAACAGAGGCCGAGCTTGTGTATGAAACCGCTGCTTTAGGTTCAATTAAACTCTGTTTTGTGTCTTAAAGTTTATCAGACTTAATATACATTGAGAAAATCGAACTTCGAAGTCCCTATATTTGGCACAAATACTTGTGTGTGTATTCACCAACCGATTTTGCTGTTTTGGTAAATATATACACGCGTACTTAGTATATTTTTTCTGTTGTGTGAAGACCTGTTAAAATTGATAGTAATATATTAGGATAATTGACCTTAGTGGTTTAGCAGAGCTGAGATATTGTACCATTTTTCCTAGGTTAGTTATGCACTGAGTATGCTGAATCATGTGATGAACTGATTTTGACTGATTTGAACTTTTTGGCTGTGAAACAGATGTATTTGATCCATTTTCACCACCAAGGAGCGTGAGCCAACTACTAAACCTGATGGACCAAATGATGGATTCTCCATTTACCGCACCTCGTGGTATGGCCTCCGGAGTCGGATCAAGGAGAGGATGGGACGTGAGGGAGGATGATGATGCCTTACATATTAAAATGGACATGCCTGGGCTTGACAAGGAAAACGTGAAGGTATCGGTGGAGCAGAATACGTTGATTATCAAAGGAGAAGGGGAGAAAGAATCAGAGGATGAAGAGTATAGGAGAAGGTACTCTACCAGACTTGAAATTCCTCAGAATCTCTACAAATTGGATGAGATCAAGGCGGAGATGAAGAATGGTGTTCTTAAGGTGGCGGTTCCTAAGGTGAAGGAAGAAGAGAGGAAAGATGTCTTCCATGTTCAAGTTGATTGAGTTTGTGTTCGAGTCTGATGTTATAAACATTTTCCTTCTTTTTCCCCTAGCTATTTTGGATGTAGTAATTTTCTGTGTGGAAAAGTAAAAGACGACCTGCTAAAAAGTTATGGTTGTACGTGCTGCTTTAGATTAATTGGAAGTTAAAGTATAATAATCCGCTTCTCCTAGCTGCAAAAAGTGTGTGGGGCGTATGAGTTTTATTTTGCTATACTAACCGGAGATTATTTAAAAGCAAACTATCATTATTTGAAGCAAGTGTCAAGAAAAGAACTTCTGTATGAAGATTAACGAACAAAGTTAAGGAAGTTGGATAAAAGAGTTGAAGTTGCAGAAAATCATTATCTTAATGGATATATAAATTCAGTTTTATCTCTAATTCTGAAGTCACCTTCTCAAAATACTTCTGCTATATTGAAGATTAGGATTAGTCTCTCTGCTTTTCTAGCAAAAGCTAACGAGTCAGTGCTTCTTTAACCCATTGTTGGATGAGGTTTATGAGCTTTAGGCTACTGTAGATCTGAATTTGAAATCCTAATGATATGTGGAAATAGAAAGAGATGGAAAAACAGAAGTTCGAGAATGAAATTTAAGTGTCCCGTTCAAGTAGTACAGTAGTAATTTCTTGACAAAGAAACCAAATTGAAGTGCGTAGAGATTGCACAAAGTGGAAGAATGTATTCGTGGAGATGAACAATGAGTTATTTCTCTTTGCTCGTCATTGGGAGGGTATCACATTTGAACTTCAATTGGTTTTACTTCAAGTCGCTTAAAATAATCCCAAGATAGCAGTACTAATTGTTTACTTTTGTAGAGAAACTAAACAAAACATTTTAAAACGATGACAATTCTGAAATTTAGTCCTGATTAACAATCAACTACGATCACTACGCCTTCTGGTAGATAAGGAGGGACTACTTTGAGGAGGAAACCTTGATAGAAGGATCCCATATTCCAAGTCGGTGTTTAATTAAAAACTTGTTTAAGAAGGAATTGAACTTTTTTTGGAATTAGTGATCTTATACAAGTCATGACAATTTTATGACTATAAATTTATCTCATTAAAAGTTAAATTAGTTTAAAAATAAAAATTTAGTTTTTGGACACAAATTAAAAAATGGGACATAAAACGGAATAGAGAAAAAACAAAAAGATAAGAGGATTAAGGGAAGGAAATAATGAGAATTGAATCCATACAACATTGTGTAAGAGATACTCGTTGATAAGTGCATGACATGCAGTTGCATATTCACTTATATTAACGATAGTTAAATTTTACTTCGTTAAATCATTTGATCATGACTAGTTTCTATGCAACTCTGAACCACTTACTTAGAGCCTATTTAGATAAGCTGATAATTGTATATAAATAAGTTTTAAGCGCCGGAAGCTTTTTTATATGCTGAAATTTACTTATAATAAGTAGCACTTATTTGGATAGAAATATTAAAACGGGTAATACACAATTGATGTATTCAATAGAATAAGTACTTATAAGTTGTTCCTTTATTAAAATAATTTAAATACCCTTAATTATTTTACGAAAATTATATATTTAAAGGTATATTAAGAAAAGAAAAGAATGATAAAGATGGATTGTGAGAAAATTTTATTTATGGAAAGGTAATTTGAGAATTTAAAAGAAATAAAAGGATAACATAGTTTATTATGACTTGTGGCTGATATAAAGTTATAAAGATTTGGGTTATAAGTATTTTGGTTCTTTACCAAACGTGTAAATAAGTCAAAATATTTTATAAGACAGTTTGGCCAGCTTATAAGTAAACATTGACGAATTCATAATTTAAATTATACAGGTTAACCTTTTAAGATTCTTCGCATTGAGTCTATTAGATTTCTAAAATTGTGGATTTAGATCTACTGTTGCAATCTTAAAATATAAAATATAATCACTTACTTAGAGTGTGTAATCAAGTCCTTACTTCCAAGGGTTTAAAAAGTATTTTCAATCTAGAAGGAGAAGTCAAAGGAAAATAGGTTATATAAACATGCTATCTCGACAATCCATCATTACAATCCTCCCAAGTATAAAGATAAATCTAATGATACCATGCAAATAAAATTGTGAAAAGTTAGCCCCCATAGTGATATGCTCAATGATGTAGATGCTTCTAAAATAATTTAAAATACTTTATGAGTAAATTCCTTGGACGGTTAGCCAGCTTAATAGGAACATCCTATCAAAGTTACTTTTATTTTTTTTTAGGACAACGAAATCACCAAACTATTGTATTTTGACTCAAAAAATAAATACTATACATTTTGACACGCCGTGTCATATTAAAACTCAACCCCTCCCCTCCCAAGGCATATCGTCTGATTTACTGAATTAATTATATAGATAACTGAATATAAATTACTCATATAGATTTGGATTAAACCATAAATAAAATTTTAATATGACATGGCATGTCAAAATGTATAGTATTTATTTTCCGAGTCAAAATGTAATTGTCAGAATGATTTTTATTGTCCTAAAAGAAATAAAACTAACTGATAGGATGTTCTCATAAGTTGAGTGACCATCTAAGGAATAAAAATCTAGAAAATAATTTGTTCAAAATTTCATACCAAAATCTTAACATAAAATATCTACATTAAATTTAAAAATCGATTAAAAGTTTACCTTGTGGTGTTCCTTATTCCATACTATCATCTAAGATTAAACAAAAAGAAAGTAATAGTACAATGTAAGTCACACCTTTAATTGAACGGTCCCCTCTTCAACTAATTAGGAAAAAATGATGAAGTTTAAATTTATAACAAATATGTTGAGACGGGCAACTCATGAGTAAAAGCATAAGAGTGTGTTGGAAGTTATAAACTCACCATATCCTATTGTACTTTAGAGGAAAAATAAAAGTTTTTTTAGGTCTTCTACAAAAGAAAGCATTATCAACTTTATAATATTATAGGTCCTTCTATAAAAGAGGAAAGCTTATCGGTGAAAACTTTTTTCAGCTTTGAATTGCATTGACTCATTGAGTGATTAAAGAGCAAACAATTTTTGCAGCATGTTCATTTTTATATAGTACACACCAAAGAATTATGTTTAAATTCAAAATAATACTAAAATATTAGGTTCCAATATCCGTAATAATTTTATGTATCAAAATATAAATGGTGATTAAGAAGAAATTAATTAAATAATAAACATTACTTTAGAGGAAAATTAAACTAAAATAAAAGTTGTAGGAGTATAATAGTGTGTGTGTTTGTGTTTTGTTTTAAAACTCATAGACGAGCGGAAAATAATAAACTTTGGAGGATAATCTATCCTCCTGCAAAAGAAAAAATTTATTACGTCGACGTCAAAATTTTTGTGGACAAAGCATATCATTCTAGGTTTTAAAGTTAAAAGAGAAGGATATGTAACACAGGTGAGAAAAAATAAAAAATACATCAAAAATGGCTGAAACGAAATGTTACAAAAAGGAAACATTATTGGTTAAGACTGCTCATATTTTATCTATGGTATAACGGAGAAAAACTCTTGAAAGGAAAATCTATAAAGTCAGATTGAAATTAAAAGAAAAATAATTAAATTAAAATGATTACCTATAATATTCGAAACGTCAACCGTCTGAAAGGTAGATTAATGATATTACGTAACCAAATTTTTTGTCAATTCCTTTGGTTGCTTGAAATTTTATGTCACTGACTCATTGCTCATGTTTTAATTTAACAATAGGACATCCAAATTAGTCTTGCATTATTGAAGAGTTATCATCTAGTAGACATGATAATTAGTTTTCATATTTTCAACGTCGGAACAACAAAGACACTCATTAAGAAATTATCTTTACGGAAGATGAAAGAATAATGGAAGAAATTATCTTGACATGAGAAAAATAATGGATAAATCAGAATTTTATGATTGTGCTTTAAAAAGGATCTAAACTTGTAAGTGAGGAAAAGTTGTAATCCTGTGAAAAGCCTCCGTACATGCTTCTTTTGAATGTGAAGTGTTGTGATTGTTCGCTCGAGGCCTTAGGTTATTAATGGGGACTCTTAGAATATTCATGTAAACAAAAAGAATATTTTAACATTGCATTTAGTTGTTATGCATCTAATAGTTGTGGCTTGCGAACCTTCATCAAGGGGTATGTAGGTTATTTGCCCTGAGTTGTTTTTAAATTTTTACTAATAGGGTATTTAAGTTAATTAAAAGGGTATCTTAGTAATTTAACTTTTATTTTAAGGTCTTCCCACTTTTAATATAATCTGTATATTATTAAAATGAGAGAAAACAATCATCTCCTTAAGCCAAGTGGCAGCCTAGAAAAAAGTCACATGGCATAAGTAGTTAATATTTAATTATTTAGTTAATAATTAGTTATTGATTATTTGCTTTTAAATTTAAATATCTATAAAATAATAAAATAAAGTATTTTACAAAAAAAAATGAAAGTTAAAAAAAACTATCCGCTCAAATCTATATCTATATATTTAAAAGGAAAGGAAAAAGCCCTGTCCTTAAGCCAAGCAGCAGCCTAGAAAAAAAACTGCATGACATAAGTAGTTAATAATTAGTTATTGATTATTATTTTTAAAATTAAATATCTATAAAATAATAAAATAAAATATTTTACAATAAAAAACAAAAATTAAGAAAAAAAACTGTCTATACCAATATATATTATTAAAAGGAGCGGAGAAAACCCTCTCCTTAAGCCAAGTGGCAGCCTAGAAAAAAAATCACATGGCACAAGTAGTTAATAATTAGTTATTTAGTTAATAATTAATAATTAATTATTATTTTTGAATTTAAATATCTATAACATATTACTAAAACTTTTTATAATAAAAAACAAAAATTTTAAAAACAAATTGTCCATTCAAATTGGAGATTAAAAAAATGATTTTAAAAAAAATTAAAAAAAAAGACATAAAGAAACTAACTACCTAAAAGTAACTACTCAAACATCGGTGAGTGTTGGTTTAGGTTAGTTTTTTTTTTTGGTTTCTTTTCTTTAAATAATTTTCATTTTTTATAAATAAAAAGTGTATTCATAAAATTGAGACAATATTATTGAGAACAATATAAAAAAAATATCTTAAGAGTAATAAGTATATATATTCTATTATATTATTAAAAAAAAAGTAGCAGACAAATATATTAAACATAGTAATTTCTATTAACAAAAAAAAAATTGGAAAAAAAAAAGACATAAAGAAATTAACTACTCAAATATGGGTGAGTGTTGGTTTAGGTTAGTTTTTTTTTTGTTTCTTTTGTTTAAATAATTTTCGTTTTTTATAATAAAAAGTGTGTTTATTAATTAAAATTTAGATAATATATTATTGAAAAAAATATAATAAATAATAAAAAAATATTTTAAGAGTAATAAAATATATCTTCTATTATGTTACAAAAAGAAAATAGCAGACAAAAATATTAACATAGTAATTTCTATTAACAATATAATAATACTAACAATTGGACAATATAATAAAGCAATATACAAAACAAAAAAGTTATTCGATGACTATATAAGTCCTTTCAATTTAATAGAGATTTTATTAATTAAAATTCAGATAATTTTATTGATAACAATAGAATAAACTTCAAAATAAAAAATATATTTCAAGAGTATAAATAATACGACAAAATATTAAATAAAGTAATATGCTAATAAAAAAAATTTACTAACATTTTAATAATATTAAATATTAGATAATATAATAAATAAAAATACAAAACAAAAAAGTTATTCAACAATTATATAGGTCCCTTTAATTTAATAAAAATTTTATTATTGGATATATTGTATTGACAAATAAGATGATAATTGAAATTTATTAAAACAAAACGATATAATGTTCAAACAAGTTTGGTTCCAATTAAATTTATTTAATATTTTTTTAATAATGACGGCGCATCGTGCGAGTACGACTACTAGATAGATAAGTTAGAATCGGTTTTATATGAACACCCATTATGTGGGTGAGTATTTACCATACCTTTAGACAGTATAAGTTTCGGTGATATATTCTTTACTTTTCAATATCTATTCTATATTTTAGTTTCGACAAAGTAATTTATGCACTCACTTTTACTCTGAAACTTTTTACAATTTGTTTCAATTGTTGGTCTTATTTCATTAACATTTGATGAAGCTCCAAGTAATTATCCCAATTACATACCAAGAGTATACATTCGGTTAAAATAAAATAAAAAAGGAACAAGTCCATTTTATCCCTCCAAGTCACATTTGGCTTGAACGTCAAGAAAATCTATTTGCATAATTAACCTTTAGAAAATCCCCTGTTTTTTCCCCTGCTTGGGCGAGAAGAGAACTGCGAAAACTTGATTTGCTGCAAAAATGGCGTTTCACACTGCTTTACGGAGATTGAACTCTTCATCAACCCTTCTCTCCAACTTCCTTAATACAGGCCGTACTGTTTCCGTTGCGCCGTTAACATCTCGTTTTCTGAGCTATGAGAGAAGTCATGTTTCCGTTGTGGACTCTAACGAAGAAAGCTTTACTATCAATGCACTTGGAGGTTCTTTTCCCCGCTCTGATCAGTTCCCTATTCAACGTGGTATATATCGTCGTTTTCTCTTTCTTTACTTTAACCCAATTTCATTTTGCATAATTTCGATCCATTTTATTTAATTATTTTATGTCTGTACCACGTTTTACGAAGTGAACTTTCTATTCACAAGTACTGGTGTGACTGTAATGCAAATCTCTTCTTATTCATGTTAAATTGTGTGAATATTTTAATAAAAGGTTAATTATTAGAGAGCGGGCCATCTTAAATTATTTATGTTATATCAGGATAACGTCTTGTCATTTTCAATTCAGAATTGTTGGTTGATTGGTGGTTTCATATTTCCTGAAGGTGTACGGGATCAATTTATGGAGAACCGTTTCAACACGGTGTTATGGTTCTTTCTGTTTAAACCGTTTTCAGTTTGTAATTGCTGCTATATATATTATCGCTTAAGAACTTCTATTGCTCTATTTTTTTATTGTGTTTACATAATAAGCATGAGATAAGTTTTTATTTGTATTAGCATAATATTGGGATGAGATAAATTTAAATAGAGTGACGTGTCAATGAGGATTGATATAGCCGAACCAAATTTGTTTGAGATTGAGGCATAATAGTTGTTGTTCACCAAAAAGTTTCAATGATGAGAACCACTTATTTTATTTATTTATTTATTTTTATTTGTATCGTCATTCTTGCATGCGACTTAATTTGTTTGTTCGGTAAGTTCCTGAAAAATATTTTGTTGATTCGGACTCAAATTGACCCGGCGTTAAACTTTTTTACAATGTCTCAGAAAGTTTGATTTTATGTTTAGAAATGTGTGTTCATTTTGGTATTTTTTTTCATACATTATGTGAAGGTGCATCTGATCAGTACATGGAAAACCCGTTCCAAATTTCTGGACCTCGAGGGTCATACGAGGCGAAGAATGTGGATGAGGGAATGTTTGTGAGGATGGAAATGCCAGGTATTGATAAAGAAGATGTGAAGGTGTGGGTTGAATATGGGAATGTCTGCATAAAAGGTGACGGAAAGAAGGAGTCTGAGCATGAGGACAGTGGAAGAACCTACAGTGCCAACATTGAGATCTGTTCGAATTCTTTTCAGCCTCAGTATATGGAAGCTGAGATGAAGAGTGGTGTTCTTAGGATGGTAATACCCAAGTCCAAGATTTCTCTGGGGGTGACTGGCTCTTATGAAATAAAAGTTAAGTAAGTCTACTTAGGAATATCATGTCATTGGTCTCATTAGGTAGATAGTGAATTATAAATAGAAGATAATTGAAGTACTTGCCTACAGACACCTTCTTAGATGTTCGTTGGAAAAATCAACTCTTGATGAGTCATTTTGGAATTATTCTGATGTTGAATTTTGAGAAACTCTGTGAATTTTGTGATAACAATTGCTTGTTTAGCTTGATTTGGTGTCATCACCTCATTGAGAGGATGTCAACGTGTTGATTAAAATTATCATGTGTGCTGTGCTGCTATATGCTTGTTTTAGATTATGTCATTGGAAATTTTTGTCACAAACTGTTTCGAGCTCTCTAACATTGATAGGCTGAAAGTGTTATGAGGAAAGACAGCCCGTGCTAACCTCTAACTTAGATTATGTACTTGAGGTAGCATAGGTTACGTCTGCTATTGCTTTTTGAATACTTAACATAGTGGACTGGTTTCTTCTGGAAAAATTTTGTGTTATTGAACATGATTGAGATCTTCAGGTATTAGTACTGTAAATGCTTTGCTTATACAAAAATGAAAGATTCTCTTCCAAAACTTGTTGTTCCACAATTAACGTAGTGAAAATCAGCTAATTTTCTTATTCAAAGATGTTTGGTGGGAATCTTGTGGAGGATACTTCAAGCTGAAATGAATGACGTTATTGAGTTTCTTGAAGTTTTTAGGGACTTGTTTTAATAAAATCTCAACAGCCTTTACTGGTTAAAATAAGTGCAGCAGCTTTCTCATAGGATTATGTTGTGTTTGGTCCTGCAGCCACTCTACAACTTTGAAACAATTGAACATGGATGTATCTAGAAGTGTTTGTTAAATATTGATAAAAGTTTAGTTATTAGCTATCATCTCAGTGGCTGATTTCTCTGTGCTAAGGCCTTAGCTAGGTTTACTGAGTGCAATCTCAATCTTTTTATAGATATTGTGGTCAAATACTATCTACATGAGCATTTAGTACCAAGTCTGGTTTTCTTATGAATGCAAAGCACACAACTAAGGGTTATTTTTGAATTCATTATTAGAAGATCTGAACTTGCACCTTGTTAGAGTGCATTGGTTGAAGAGATCTTCTTTGTTGCCTTCCTCTCCTGAATGTTTGCCTTATTCAGGGGATTTTAATTTATAGTAGTACATCATTCAAGGTTTTTGTTTTGGAGACAGGTGAAACTTGCTAGTTCATCACATTTCTATCCCAAATATTAGTCAGTTGCTCTTATCAACGTTTGGTACAAGTCTTGACGCTAAGGTTTGTACATATTTTACTCCTACACCGTACAATCATATCACCAAACTCGTCAAAGTTCACACCACTTTTATCTGCGCTGCTTTGATTCTTCATATCAAATCAAGCACCAAAAGATCTAGAATAAGATGCATGCTACAACATGGGTAAGACAAAAAGGTCAAATGAATTGGGTTTCCAACAGCAATAAGAACTAGAATCTAGGAAGAAGTTACCCGCTGAAGCTGTAAGGTGAGTTGTAAATCTTGTTAATTGGCAACACCAGGTAAGCATGCCTTGTGTTTCACAAATAATCTACCTTTAACATATCTTGAAGAGATTAGAACAATAGAACTACAGACTGCGGGGAGCGTACAGACCGATACCGACATTCATCAGAAGTCAACAAATTCAAGATTTGAAACATTTTCCACATAAAAAGCCATACAAACAGTCATAACAAGTTACAGTAGCAGAGTAGCTTCAAAGAATCAACATTACCAGATTGCAAAATAAACCTGATGGCTAACATATTGAGACATGAGGTGTAAATAATTGTGCTGGGCCTTTTTTAAGCACTGTTTTCCTTGCATGTGTGTATGTATAAATGTGTGTTTGTTTGTGGATATGTGCACCCACTCTTCCAGCTTTTCTTTTCCTCTTAAGAAGTGTAGCTACTCAAATTTTCGATGTCAGTATTTTGTTAACAAAAAGAAAGCTTACAACAGCGAAATCAGGAAATGCGGTCAAAATAGATGCCTTGTTTTTGTGAAGATTGAACCTTTGCATCTTTAAAATGTAAATTGGATATCGTACCAATGAGCTACCACTCAATTTTCAAATGGGTGTCTCTTTCTTTCAATTATTTAAGTAATATCCGGTGAAAATCGAACTTGCCAACTTTTATTAAATATGTTAAAGTAGCATCTTTATAAATTATAATGTAAGGTATAAATCAAACCAATAAGCTACTACTCAATTCTTACATTGGTGTTTCTTTCTTTCTATTATTTAAATATTATCACTGAAGATCGAATTTTTGCACCTTCCAAAATTATAAAGTAGCCGTCCTACCAATGAACTACCACTCAATTCTCAATTGGTGATTCTTTTCTTTCTACAAATATTTTTTAAATAACAATTGTGATCTCTGTTTTGATTTCTTGGGGAGAGGAAGAAGGCTATAGCAAACTATTACACCCTATTTATTATAAATCAAAATAATTTTAAAATATTATTATTTATAGCTATTTTTTCTATTTTATAGTAAAACGGATATTTATTTTATACTTACCATTGAGACATGAAATACGCTGATTATGTGTTTTCTCTCTCTCTTCCTTCTCTCACTCTATCAGCAAGATTCTCAATCATCTCTCTTCTTCCTCAAATCAGCAGAATCGTCGGCGTCATCATCGTGGTCACCGTCATTATCGTTGTCGGCGTCATCATCCACTATTGGCTCATCCTCTTAAGCGAGCAGATATGGCCATGGCTACGCCGGAGAAGATTTGAGCACTGAGTCTTTGTTCGTCTCTATTTTTAATTTTAATACAATATATATAGTATTTTGCTTGGCCGGAAAATGCCATCTCTGATGACTTTTCTTCTCTTCTTTGCTATTTAGTCACATGCAATGATACAAATACATCGTATTCTGTACAAATACATTGAATTTTTAAATAAATACATTATTTTTTCGCATGTATGTATTCCAAAGGTCTGTATTTTTTGAATACAATCGAATATCACGGTATTTGTAATTTTTGTTGTTGTTTGAATACAGTTGAATTAAATACGGTGAATTGAATACAATGTATAATAGTGAATAATGAATATATAAATATGAATTGAATACATTGTATACAGTTGAATTGAATATAACAATATACATCTTATTTCTTGATTTTTCGTTGTTTGAATACAACTGAATTCAATATAGTGAAATTGAATACAATTCAATATTGCGCTTTCCATTATTAAAAACTCGTAATCACTATTTTTAGGCGGAGTACCTCACTGTATTTATAAATACATTCGCACGAATACATGAAATACAGAACTAAACAGCTGTACTCCCTGTTTTTTAGGCAGATTACCTTACTGTATATATAAATTCAGTCACGTGAATACATGGAATACAACACAGTAGCAACAAAATATATGTAGAATTGATTTTGTTGAGTTAAATTAGGAGTGATACACTCCAATTGATCCTCTTTCCGTTATTAGACAGTTGGATTCCCTATTTTTAGGCTAAGTTCGCTACTGTATTCATGAATACAATAGCGGGATAACGAATACAATCGTGCAGCTGCACTTTCCTATTTTTAGGCGAATTTCACTACTGTATTCATTGAATACAGTAGTACGAATACAACGAATACAATCGCGTAACAACTAAATAATAGCTATATGAAGTAATTATATATATGGTAGCAATAAGAAGTTAATCGCCACTAAATAATAGTGGTTTCTGAAAATTCCTCTTGTTTGTTTGACTATGGGCCTCTATGTGAAATGTCTCAAAAGTGCACAAATAGTCCTTAACGTGGATGATCTTGAATTTTTATCTTTACTTGCCTTATGAACAAAATTTCAAATTTAATAAGTGTTGTCCCTTACTAACCTCATGGGAAATACTTCAACTTTTTATGTTGAAGTTCTACCCATGAGGCAAGTGGTGGTCAAAAGTTAAAGACCATCCGAAAAAGTGTCATATTCTGCAATCTTTTGCTTAGTTATTATTTAAATGGGCCTAATGCTTAATTGTCCTAAGCGAAGCTAAATAGGACTGAACTTAGCGGCCTAGCCAAAAACCAAACCCAACCAAGTACATTTAATTACCAAAGTTCCCCATCTAAAACCCTTAATTGATGAGAAAAGCTAAAAATCCAACTTCATCAATCGGAAATTATAACTTCTCCAATGGCTCTAAGCCTGAGAAAAGCAGCCGGAGCCTCTACACTGTTCAAATACCTAAGCCCCGAATCCCATTTTACCATCGCTCCACCTTCAATCACCCGCCTTTTTTCCTCCACTACCACCTCGGATTCAGATTCCACTAGCAAGGAGCAAAGCAACTCTCCAGAGCCAAGTAATTAATTCATCTGTTTAGCCCTTTTCTCATTTACCGTTTTATATTATGCGATATTTGCAAATTTACATTAGGTAAATATTTTAGGTTTAATTAGTCAATTATTGACACATCAAATTACGCCCAGACTCTTTTTAGTTTGAAAAGAGATTGATAATAGTATAGAAGTTTGTATAGATTTAGGTGCTATTGCTAATTTGTCATTAAAGTGAATGAAAAAAAAAACAAAAATGTGATCTAGGGCTTTGGTCTAGTGGTAAGAGCATACGACGTGATGCGTGGTTAGGCACAAGTCAAGAGTCTCTTCGAACCCTGTTGCAGGCAAAACCTGGTATTTAAGTGGAAAAGAGTATAGGGAAAGCTATTGCCTGCCTTAGGGATTTCTCCGTTATTAAAAAAAAAAGTAGCTGCACATGGTTCATGTAGTCAATCCTAATTAGTTTGGGATTGAGCCGCAATTGTTGTTTTTAACCATTTATTAACTCCTATCAAAGTTGTGTTTTTCGATTTCCTCGTTATTATTTGCAGTTATGGTAAAGGGTGCTCCGCAAGATATCAAAATGGAGAACCCATTTCAGTCAGCGGGACCTCCAAACGTGCTAGAAGTGGATAATGTGAAGGATGGTATACTTGTGAGAGTAGCAATGCCTGGTGTTAGTGAAGATGGGATTAAGGTATGGTTAGAGAACAACACTGTTTACTTTACTGGGAAAGGAGAAATTGAGCTGGAAACTGAGAAATCAGGGAGGAAATATGGAGGGAGTCTTGAGTTTAAGACTGATTGTTGTAAAGCTGAGAAGGTTGAAGCACAAATCAAAGATGGTATTCTTAGAATGGTAGTTAAAGGTGAGATGGGAGAAGATTGATAGCTTTGAGTTCTACGTTTGTTTTCTTTTTTGTTGATGTAATCCTTAGACTTCATTTATGAAAGATTTATAGGATTTGGGGGAAAGGAGAATTGGCGTACATGGTCAAGTTGTCATACTGTGACCAGGAGGTCACGGGTTCGGGCCATGGAAACAGCCTCTTATAGAAATGTAGGTTAAGGCTGCGTATAATAGACCTATGTGGTCCGGCCCTTTCCCGGACTCCGCACATAGCGAGAGCTTAATGCACCGGGCTGCCCCTTATAGGATTTGGGAAAATATTTGCTCAAATGTCAATGCTAGATGATGGTTGTTAGAATTTCTAATAATTAGAGGAGGGAATGCAAATATTTTGGGAAAAATGATACTTCTTGCTGTGTATACCTTGAATCATAGCACTAGCAGATTTTAAATTTTGTTTGTCGTTCATTGATTAGTACTTCTCTTGAGCGAACAACATTTGATGAGTACTTAAAGCCCCAATAAAGGGGAGCCTTGGCATAACTGGGAAAGTTGCTGCCATGTGATCAAGAGGTCACGGGTTCGAACCGCGAAAACATCCTCTTACAGAAATGTATGGTAAGACTGCGTGCGATAGACTCTTGTAAAACCAGTCCTTTCTCGGATCTCGCATGTAACGGGAGACCTTTTTTTAAGAGTCAATGCTTGAAAATTGCTAAAAGTTCAAGCCCTATCAAGTTCCGATGTATGCTAACTCTTTAGTTTTAATTGACGAATTAATGGACAAGTTTTTCCTGCATAGATAAGTTTATGTTGATGGCTTCTATTCCATGGAGATGAACTATCAGTAAAGATCCAGTACTAGATTAAATCTTCTTTTAGAACTTGAGCAGCAGTGCCTTTCTCCATATTTGTTAACAAAAGTGTTTTGTTTAGTTAACTGTTGAATTGATTCATGTTTTTCTTATCTGGTAGTCTTTTTTGTTTTCTTTTCTTTTGCTACTCAATTAGCAAGGAACACACTTGCTTTAGGAGATCGCTTAACTGCATTAAGCATGTTAATGTGTTTAAAGATAAGGGGCAGAGTACGAAGAAACTGGTTATTTTATACAGGAAAATAAAAGGGAATTTTAGAGAAATGTCTCAAAAAAGATTTACAGAAATGGCAGAGTACGAAGAAACCTCTAGCTATTAATCATAGATTTACCAAAACTAGCTAAGTACATATAAAAATTAAAAATTCAAAGAAATAAGGTTCTTTCTCTCCAAGAATCACACACAGAGATCTCCTTCTATATTTTTAAGCATGATTAATAAGATTACATGCAAGACGGGAAGAAAATTTCATGGATGAAGTAGTAAATAATGATGAAATACAACTTATATATATATATACATACATACAAGATTTCAAAAATCTAAGCAAAAAAGGACTTTTTTCAATGGGTATTGTTGAGATTCATCGAAAACATATAGATGAGTCAATATACAAAATTTGAGGAAGATTAGAGGTGATTTAGACTGAATTGGTATCAAAATTCATAGTTAAAATCGAGTTCAAAAAGTTCTTCTGCGATACATGTATCAAACATGTATCATGCATGTATCTCACACGCAGGTATACATGCAACATGTGATACACATGTGATAAAATTATGATACGCACATCATTTTTCATGTTCATTTTCTACTTCAAAATTTCAATTCAAATCACCTTAAAACTCCACCAAATTATCCCAAAACTGAGATTCAATAAGATGCACCCAATCTATTCTAATAAATCCACACAAAAAAAAGCAAAAATTGACTTTATTTAGGTTGCAAATAGCTAATTGGCTAATATTAGTAATATTTCATAAATTGGCCAATTTTTGTAATAAACTAGTTATAAATGGACATAGCTATTATTTCCCAAAATAAAAGGAGAGGATCATACTCCGTATTCAAATGGAACACAAGATTCCCAACAAGTAAACACTTAAAAGAATATGTATCTGAGTTCTTGTTAGGCTGAAAATTGATGTATCTCAACCCCTTGAATAAAATGATCACCAAAAGATAAATCAAACTCTTTGTTCATTCAATTAATCAACCATCTTCTTTGTAGTGATCCAACGGAAGCTCAGTAAACTAAAGAAGAACGCGAAAACCCGGCTATGGTTCTCGTCGATCATGTGGCTCTTTACCCCACCATGTTTTTCCTGGTGATGTTTTCTAACATCTCCTCTAACAATCACTTGCTTTCTCCCAACATCTATTGTATACTCCCTCAACCCTGCCAAGTTTAGTCAAAACAGTTACTATAATTCAAAACTTTATGCACATTCATATTTGTAATTTCTTTCATGGAAGGGGAGCTTTGGAGCAACACCGTGTGATTTATAAGTCACGGGTCCAAACCGGACTGCCCTTTGTAATTCCCCAACGAGGGATATTTTGTACACCGGACTGCCCTTTTGATGAAAAATGTCTTTCGGTAACCAAATACTGGAAAATCACTTCCTCATCGAAAACACTTTTGATGTAAAGTATTTTTTCAATGGAAAGTGAATTGCGTCATACCTAATACTGTGCCAACAAACAATTTATTATGGGAAGAGTACTCTTTCTCACCTGTTATCTTTGAGACGACTTGAGATATTCTGCCTCTGCAATGTGTGCATCCCAAATTTGCATTCACCACCACCACCTGAAACTAATATCACCAATTCTCATAAGAAACTAAACAAGCCTAAACACCATGAATTGATGTTGCCAAAAAGAAAAGTCCTGATCATATATTATTCTGAAAACATGACTTTTCCCTTGCTAAAACACCAAGATAATGAAAGGAAAAGTCATAATTAAGAACTTACCGAAGGAAGCTTAAGCTTAGCGACATTTAACAGAGTCTGCTTTTGACTTTTACCCATGCTGTTGCTCCTGAGATTTTCCTCTGATAGTTGTGATGAATGATTTAAAGGAAGAGAGTTGTTGGCCTAATAGGCTAATTGTATTACACAGCCTGGTCAACATATATATATTAATACCTTCTAACTTATCCTAACTAATCACTTTCAATACATCCAAAGTATAACTAAATAGAACAATTATTTATTATAATCCCTCCTTTGTGTTTCAGATTACAAGGTTAAGAATTAAGATAAATGCGTTCAAAACTGGCAGATTGAGAGTAATGAGGACTAGTTGGGTAAGAATTTGGCATGTTATGGCCACCAATAACGAACTTTCCCCTTTTTACCAGAAGGTGGTCTTCACGTTCCCATCAAATACTTGTATTCAAATGCTAATAATACGAGGTGCTGACATTCAGACAAAGATAGAGATTTGTTTATTTTATCTGTATGGGAACTGCCATAATTTGTTTTGTCCGTGAAACGGGTTAACAGCTACTAGTAAGAGATTATAATACTATAGGAAAGGGATACCTCTTCACTCTTTCAGCAACAGTATTATTTAAGTAATGCCGCCAACTAACCAAATAATAATTAGCAGCAGGCTGGACCCTATCTCAAGGTCCAATACGTAGAACATATGTATTCCCCAAATTATACGACACATTGACCACGAAATCAGTTTTAGCCTTTTCCTTGGACATTGGTAGAAGGTTCCCCTCCTGTATAGCATGTTCTTCATCAGAAGAAAAAAAAGGTCATTTCTCAAAAAAAAAAAAAGGATGATATCATCTTCCAATTTCCCTTAAATTTCTTTTGGTTTTTGAAAGGCCAGCTACAGAAACCCACTGTACTGATTGGAAAATATGTCAGTCTAATTGGCATTGGGGCTCAAAGCGACAAAGCCTCGAACGCATCCAAGAGAATTTTACAGAAATGAAAGACGAAAAGAAAACAGCCCCAAGACATTGGTCCAATAGTAAGAGCATAAGGAGTGATATGTGAGTTTAAGCACATGTCGCAGGTTCAAATTCTCCACCAAATTTTGAACCATGCGCCATTGGTCTTTGAGAGATATTCGGTTATAAAAAGAAAAAGGAAAAGAATGTGGAAACCAAAGAACTCATAGAGGGGCAAGCTCAAGTAATTCCGACATCATGCACGCAATATCAAATCCATGGCCTCTACATGTTGACAAACAGCAAAGTGAATAGTAAAACCAGAATTTTCAGAATCAGATCTATAACAATATCAGTAGAAATATAAGTCAGCATTTTGTGTGCTTCGCCATACAGGACTGAAATGCTTCTCCATAGAGACTGTACAAAAACGAATTATGGATTTCATTTTAAGACGGTTGTAAGCAAAACACTTCATTTTTCACTTAATAACATGGATGCCATGTACACAAAGCAAAGCGACGGATTCGCCGGGTCAGAGACATTTTTACGACCATCTTTTTCGCGGAAGCTTTGGGGGGGTACATGGACGGTAGGACTGGTTTTTGACTTTCAGAAAAAATTTCCCAGGCGAAGCAAGAATTTCATAATCCATCTCATGTCAATCAGGCCTCTCGAACTGAACTGCATGCAGTTTCCTCGCCATATGATATTATGATTTGCTATCCTTACAGGAAATGGACTCTCGCATTAAACATCAAGCGCTTGCCAAACTAAAATAGAGACGACGCGAGAAAATAGACATATTCAAGAATAAAACTACACCCAGCCATGCTTTTTCCTCAAACAGCTCTCAGAAAGTACAACCAATCCCACTTCGTCTGTATTCATCACCCTGCATGAAGACATACAGAAACGAAGAGCAGTCATGCATGATGATGCCCCAGCTCCCAAAGTATTGCAAAATATATAGTTAAAAACCGAGAGTAAAATAAATACAAAAGGTAAAGAAAGTTTCTAGCTTTTAACAAAGGAAAACAATCTCTATTCAGCCAGAGATTTCACCAACCACCAGGCTTTGCAGTTGCTCAAATGATCCCCATTTAGAAATGCATTATTTCCTTCCATCTCCCCCTTCTGTACAAAATGAGATGCAGATGTATGTAAATTTCATCATTCTCAAACACAAATTGTACTCCTAAGAAAATCCCACCCCC
>MCJB01049275.1:187336-201585 GCA_002018475.1 Nicotiana obtusifolia
CCCCCCACCCCCAAAAAAAAAACCCCACAATCTCTCTCTCTCTCCTGATCGAGTACACAACACTGTTTTGATACACTTCAAGAGTGCTTAGGAAATACAAAAATCAATATCTAAAAGAACAAAAAGTATGTTTCATTCTTGACTCATCCTGTAACTTAAGCTATATCAAAATGTTAGACAGCATTCTAATTGAACTTTATACAAATATTTCAAGAAGAAAAAATCCTGATGAGATTAAAAGAGGTCTCAAAAAGGGAAATTACTCTCCCAGACTAATTGATACAAGACTAACAGGTTTTCTCACTGCAAATCTGTGTCTAACAGTCAAGAAACTAACCAATCTTAAAGAAAAAAAGGACAGCCCGGTGTACTAAGCTCTCTATGCGTGGGGTCCAGGGAAGGGCCGGACCACAATGGCCTATTTTATGCAGCCTTACCCTGTGTTTCTGCAAAACCAATCTTAAAGAAATTCCATTTAAATTAATACCAAGATCAACCGTCAATTTTTGGTAAAGCCTTTGATATTTACAGTCTTACCCATTCTTACACTGCATCACCACACAATAAACCTTGCAAAGCCTAGGCGGACTTAGAGCTCCAATAGAAGTCCATGAAATCCAAATCAAAAACCGTAACATCCTACGAGAAATATGAAGCATGGGTTAATTCTTTACCTCTATAAAGCTTTCCAAAACCAGAAGACACATGATGGGATATACTTCAGAGTTTGCTCAGTAGTCTTGTCAGCAATTCTTCTAGTGTAGAGAGTACTTTATCTTTATCACTTCTCAGTTCTAACTAACCTAATGCTGAACCTAAACCACCACCCAAGTGCCAAAACTTCTACTAACTGAAAAATTCCGTGTACAAGCTTGAGGAAAATGGAAACGCATGAAACTCAGGAAAATGTTAAAATATATAATTAAAATGTAACCTGAACTACAACCAAAAACTCGAGAACAAACAACACAGACTCACCGGAAATTATAGCTCATTACATTGAAAAACATCAACGAATTGTAAAACAAACAAGCAATGGTACGAACAACTCCTTAGCAACTTTGATGTGCCACTAAAATTTCAATACCAGTACTTTTGATATAGAACATAAATATACATGAGAAAACCACTAAATTTTAATAAATTATAGCTTCTGAACCCTTAAATTTAGATGTATAATGAGTTTAGAGCAAAGAACCTTATAGGCTGAACGAATTGAGTTTAAAACTTGGATCCCCCTATGATACCCACCTCATCTTCGTCGCGAAAATCCACCATCTCTTCGACTCTTCTCCATTAACAAAGCTCTTTCTCTTTCCTTCTCCTTCCTCTCCCTCTCTAACCGTGAAAATCCTCCATCTCTTCGACTCTTCTCTATTAACAAAGCCTTTTCTCTTTCCTTCTCCTTCCTCTCCCTCTTTAACCGCTCTTCTCGCAATTCCTCCACCGTCTTTTTTCCTCCATTACTCTTTTTCACAGGCTTCGAATAATAATCATTATCATTATCTTCGTCACTCTTTTCATCGTCATCTCTCGTTTTATTCTCCATATACCAAGGCAATTTCGTTCCTTTACCAACAATTCCATATCCTAACCTATACTTCTCATCCTCCGCAGTAATAACCCTAGGCGCTTGCTCTTTCTTATTCCTCTTATTATTATTCCTTCCGTTTTTCTCATCTTCTTCTACTTTTTTAACTGGATCAAAGATTCGAATCCCTTCGAATAAATTGATGTGCTTAGAATCCGATTTTCCCGGTTTCTCCTCCGCCGATATTGATTTTTCCGGTTTCTTCTCCGGCGATTTCTGTTCTGAAGACGATTTTTTGACGTGATTCGACGACGATGATGATAAGCCACGCGCTTGACGGAGCTGCTCGAGGCGATATTCTGAGTCGCGCTTGCGAGATTGTTCCTGCTTGAGCTGTTCCTCTTTAGCTGCGGCTTCCTCGTCTCGCTTTACTTTCTCGCGGTTTTCGTAGTTGTATACGTTCCATCGCTTCTGTGGGAGAATGTTCAGGCCTCCATGACCTCCCATAACTTGATTGGTTTAGATCTCTGAAAGGAACAATAAGTTTTGGCAGATGAGTTTGGGGAAATTGATATCCCTAATTTGGGGAATTGAAGTTAGCAGGAGAACGATATCGGGTTCTGGTTACTGTTACAATGGGCCTAGTCGGCGTTCTACAGTACTGGCCCGAAAAATAAATAGGAGTGATTACTTTTCAAATTTATTTTAAGAATTAATAAATTTGTTTAATTTGTTTGATTGAATCGTTAGTTAAACTTTTATAACATATTCGGACTTAGGACACACCGTAGGTAAATCCAATAAGCCATTGTATTTATATGACTCGATACTTGTCAAAAGTCGACAAGTATCGATCCGGTGAAAAGATATTTATGGTCAAAAAGTCTTTTAACTTCTAATAAGAGCGAAACGAACTTCTATACTTTTACGACGCCTAAAAGTTAACTATATATAACTATCTATAAAACATAAGATAATAATTTGAGAAATAAAACATGTTACCTACCAACAATAATAACAACCCAGTGTAATCCCACGAGTGGAGTCTGTGAAGGTTAGTCTGTACACAACCTTACACCTACCCTGAAAGGGCACCGAGACTATTACCTACCATAAAAGGTTGAAATACATAATCAGCGTTAAAACATGTTACATTGTCTCTATATATAAATTAATTCTATAGTGAATTTACAACATATGAAGCACGCAAGTGAACGAGATAGCAACTCAAGGAACTCATAGTTATCTTCCATGCACCTCAGCACACAACAAAATTTCAGAAATGTTGCCTTGCAATTGATAATGGCAACTTCTTTTCCAGCTTCGCTTACCCAGAATGCTCTTCTGCGTCTGAATTTAGTATTGTCAGAGAGCTAACTCGTTTATCAGACAGCAGCTCAAGAAGCATCAACAAACATTAAACAGTGACGATGAAAAATGGCTTAGCAACTTCAGCACCAACTCATACCGCTCCGCAAGGAAACATCATCTCGCATCGTCTTCAGAAGATGAAGTTGCTCAATACATAGTTCTTACTTGCAGAATGTTTCCGTACAATGTAGGCACTGTCTTCTACACCCGCACTCAAGCAATTTATCCTGTGCCTGTGGAGGTAGCTCTTGTAGTCTTGAGTATGGAGATTGGGTGTTACAAAACATGCAAGAAATTATTGAAGTTATCCACTCACCATTCAAAGTGATCCTCACAGCAAATGGAATTGCAGATAATTGAAAGTCCAGCTGCTTTCCTGAATATAGCAAAATAATTAACTGGTCATTTACGAGGAATAAAATGCTTTACATCAGGAAAGAAATTCAAGATGTTTTGAAGACAAATGCAGCTCAATCCAGAAGATTAAGATGAATTGCGTTCCTTTGTTTCATTTCTGGTGTAAAGAGGAATTCTTGGATGATTCAGATACACTATTGGATGTTATAGAATCCTTGTAAGAGGAACAAGGACGTGCTTTTTTGGCTTTTTGATATTGTCAATATGACTCCAGCACAGCCTCTGTGCTGATGATACATAAAATCTGTTACCTTTCTAAAAAAAATGCTTATACCAGGCCCTGAACTAGTTCAGAGAAGTGGATAGCTTAGGAATTGGATTCAAGAGAATTTTAGTCATAACATGCTATATGAGGGAATGCCTTTTGAACCAAAGCACATTATGATGATCAATCATTTTATCAAGACGTTAGAATAAGTTGTCTTTATAATTTTTATGTTGAGTCAAAATCGTCTTTTTTGTTGGGATGGTGTTTTTGCTGGGAGGGGCACCAATAGCAATTATCACTTCCTGTCTTAAGGGCCTACATTCTTGCGCTTGAGAATTTCACATGACAGTGACATGAACTGGCATTTTAATGTGTACAAGTAGCTGTCCGGCACAACAATACGATGAAGGGACCGGGTAGCGGGTCTACGTCAATCACTGAGTTGACCGGTCAAGTCATGCTTTCACAATATATCAGGACCATTAGATGTAAAACCACCACATACCAAGTTGCAGAATACATGTCGTAGAACTTGTCGAAAGCCTTATCAAAACAATAGTGACAAGCTAAAAGATCCTTGATGTCTCTCATTTTGCACGTAGATTTGCAGCATTTTACCTATGTTAAATAACTGCGTCATTAAGCATGCCGAACATACAGGTAAACATGATAAACTCAAGCTGTATATAAGAATATCAAGAACAACTAAATGGTGATAAAATTAAAATCAGTATCAATTATAACTACATTAATACCAAACTAGTCGGCAAGGAACGCAACACTAGGACTTCATAGGGGATCACCCATCCTAGTTCTACTCTCGTCAGGAATGCTTAGCTTTGGAGTTCTGATGGGATGGGGTATTAGCGCTAGTATAATTGGATCCCACACATGACTGGACTACTTTAACATTGGCTGTCAACCTATAGCAACTCTCCTTTAGGGCTTGGGACCGGCTATATTTTGTAAAACTCACTTGGGAGGAGTTAATATCAGAAGCAGTGATTCAAAACACTGGCATGCAATTGAACAGGGAGCTCTACTAAATCTTAGCTTATATTGGCATTGCATACAGGCTGCCATCCTGAAGTTAAAGATAACTGAATGTATAACTAGCGTCGATAGAACTCCATGGGAAGTTATCAAGCGTATATGATTTTGGACTCCAACGGTATGTCAAATTAAGTAAACTTTTCTCATATTGATGCTCCCAAAATAAGCATAAACAAAATGCAGCTTGTATTTATTTAATATGCCGATATTATGTTTTGGCACATTTGCGTCTTAATAATGATTAAATTGCAAACTATAGTACTATAACGAAAATTAGAAGCCTTACGCTGTCCTTTAACGGTCACATTTTACACATCCTTAAGTACAATATGAAACACATAACTTATGACAACTTGAATTTATGGGAACTAAGATAGGTAAAGCTTTTACCAAGCGCTTGAGCTTGTAGGAGTAATATTGTCTGTGAGAGGGATGTCCAGTGATATGTTCTCTCAGGTGACCTGCACTGAGATCAACATAGATAAAGATTAAGCAATTCCTCTGCACTACAAAATGAAAAATCATAAGCTCCACTGCTTCAGAAGGCCAAGAACTGTGATGTTCAGAAAGGTATCTCTTCAGTTTCCCAGGTCCTAATTTGAATATTTGCAAATCTTTAATGGTTACGTTCAACCATGGAAGTAGGGGATCTCCCCTATTATCCCCCAATAAAAGCAGATCCTCCAATCAAGGCTCAAGCAACATGTATAGACCTACTTTAGGAGCCGCATCAAATGAGGGGGATAGGTAATTTCTATATTAGGAGAAGGCACCAAAGTTTGCTATTCTAACACTTTTCTTATCGTTAATTTTGCCATCCTAACAAGTCAACACTCCCTTCTGAACAAAGCTATTTGATGCTGTCAAAAGAAGGGCACACATACTCATTCATCAAGCAACATTATAATACATAAAGCTGAGATCTCTTCAAAAGGCCGCTAAAGTACCTGTCACAAAAGGTATTACTACAATCAAGACACATGGCTAAAGTAGTTGACCTGCGGCAGGTATTACAGTTAGCGTCCAATGCGCTTTTTCCAATTTGCTGGCACCTGCAGATTAAAAGAGACCGAAAAACCAATTTCAGTGATGGACCTGAATCTAATCCTAAATGCAAATGTATGACTGTTTAACTTGGTAACTTGGTTTATCTAGTTGATTTTAGCTTTCACATGTCAAGAAGGAACAAAGACTTCAGCTTTAGCAAGTACTACCACTACCATGAAGCTATCGATTAATCTTTGTCATCAGAAGTAAACTACTTAGTTTAAATATTGAACAAGATTCAATGAGAACTATTATAGACTAGTTGATCATCCTTTCCATGGCAAGATGACAGAAATCTGAACCAATAAAGGCAAGTATTAAATTCAACAAAAGCGTCTACTGGAAGGGTTTAGCAGGATGCCAGACAGAAAAGAGCCTGGCAACACACCTTCTAAAAGCATTAGGCAAACATTCCATCTAAATGTTTATTTATATTTTTTACATGTATTCTCATTCCTTCCCAATACAAATTTCCAAATTCAAAAAAAAAAAAATGAGTACATCTTTAAAACCAAGAAAGTGAATACCTTATTATCTGTGCTTACGTATCACTCTACATGTGTTGAAATAGAAATATACAGTAGTTGGAACATAGATTGAATGCCTAATATTTAGTTGAGGATCAGGAAGGTACTGGAAGGTGTTTTTTCCCAAAATAAAATAAAATAAATTTGAGCAGACATTAATTCATTGAACTATGTATATTTATTTTGATTCATGGTGAATATAATACCAAAGCATGACAGCACTTTAAAGTTTACATTACATTTTTTTCATCATTGTCATCGATGACTCAAAAATCATGTAGGATAACAGACAATTCAAAAAGATCAAAAGGGGATTAATCCAACATAGGGTAGTCAATTATGCTGATTATGTTAAACCATAGTTGTTAATTGTCCCACATAAGTTGAGTGAATGAGCTACTGTCTCCTTATACGGCTTGAGGCAATCCTCACTGCATGATCTAGCTTTTGAGGTTGAACTAGCCCAAGGTCCAATTTCTTAATAATAGTGAGTGGAGAATACTCATCATTCACGCACAAAGTGAAAATGAAGACACACCAAACATATAAAGCACAAGCATACATGGTCAAGATTCGTAACGCACAAGCACACATGGTCAATATTCTCTCTCCTTCCTCCTTCCTTCTGTGGTGGAGGGCGGAGACTTCTGTATTTTGCACAGATATAGTATATACAAAAGTACAATTAATTTTTTTTCTTCTCAGA
The DNA here is from genome assembly GCA_002018475.1 of Nicotiana obtusifolia. Taxonomy (NCBI): domain Eukaryota; kingdom Viridiplantae; phylum Streptophyta; class Magnoliopsida; order Solanales; family Solanaceae; genus Nicotiana; species Nicotiana obtusifolia. The sequence goes on from MCJB01049275.1 coordinate 194,197, forward strand.
AAAAACAAATCGAGTACACTTTAAAAACAAAACTAAAAAGGAAATAAGAAACCTTTTATACAGTGGCAGAAGCTCTTTGGGTATAATGGATTTACTTTGAGCCACTTCCACCTGTGTCAGGCATTATTAAGATTAGCATAACAAATATATGACTACTACCAGCTACTGGCTTATTTTCTGAAATCTTAAGAAAGGAAGCAATACCTGATCGCTGGATTCACCAGCTTGACCACAGGAAAGGCGTTGACTTTTTGATCCTGTGACCAAACAATCTTCAGGAAGATGACCTGGCCTCTGACATTTCCAACTACACCAGTGAAATTATACTTAGAAAAAATACCCTCTCATAGCAATCAGGAACACAAAATAAGGGCACATTTATTTTTTATCATAAAGGTGGTTGCCACATGCAGCAAATTATTTCATAATGTAAATCTAAGTGGAGCTTGATCTCAGAGAAGGATTATCGACGTATAACAGATAAAGTCTTTGGTACTGCAAGACCTAATATTGAGAGATTACTCGTCTTCAAAATGAATGTCAACAAGCATACCACTCATAAGTACAAAAAGCAGATCTCTTCATGGACCACCGATGACGGTCATAATCCCAGGTGTCACCTCCAGATTCAGGAACTTCCAGTTTGCACTTTTGTCCAGAAAAAGACTCAGCTTGGACTTGGCTACTTAAGGGCCCCTAAAGACATCATCAGAGAAACATATGGAGTTGAAGAAACAGGTATCTCGTACATGCATAAAAGTACATATTGCTCAAATGCTTTCTTTTTTGGTGAGACTACAGTTCAAATGATTTACACATTGGGTGCTTACTACATATCTTGATTCGTGACAGACGTTACAACTCCAGTTTAGTTGGAAGCTCTAATGTTCAACATATCGGACCCTTATATTGAATTCTTATCTGATGATTTTTGGAGATGGCAACAAGATCCTAGTGACAAATATTTTACCTGATTACATAGTTCGTCCCTTTGCTAGTTTATCCTTACCAGATTCCATAATCCACCCTTCCAAGACATAAGCCAGACATTCTATTCAAATATAAGACTGTATGTTCAGCTTAGCGTCCAAACTGAGCTGCATGCTTTACTACAACGCCTACTCCTAGCACAAAGCCATGGCTTGATTCCCCTGGAAGTTAATCTCGATGCTAAGGAGGTAATCACCAAGTTATAAAATAATAGCATACATTATGCTAATCTTATTAATGATTGCAGTCGGGAGCTCCTTATCTTAGATATGTAGAATTACACCAATATTCTCTATCTAATTAAAAAGAAACAACAAATCTATGTAAACATAAAAATATGTGTCTAGCAAGGGATTATCACTAAAAAATCAGCTCTTTGTTTTCCTTTTGACAATTGCTAGCTCATATATTTTCATCCTTAATTTCTTCATCATTAACAAAAGGTCCCAATTTTGAAAAGCAATAGTTAAATCATGAAATCTTTTCACATGCATCCATGCTAGACTACATATGCAAAACAGGATGAAAGTGGAAAACACCTGCTGGAGTTTAAGATTTTGCAGGTGGTCAATTTTGCAATCCATACTGCATATGTCCTCATCAGTCTGCACGCAAAGTAAATAAAGATATGGGGTTCACTAAGAAAGGAGCAGAAAAACAAAAAGAGAAATAGATCCATCGATCCAATAACTTACCTCATCACATATATACTCCCCATACTTCCCACATACCACACAAGCAGGTTCTCCTGGAAGAGGAAATCGCTGCTCGCTACGAGTTTTAACTCCATCTGTTTCATTTCCACTACCTAAAAAGAAGAATGGAGAAAATCGTGAAAGAGAGAATGAACAGCAAGCTCTTGAAAGCCACAACAAACAAACTGTTCGCAAAATTCAGATTAGCGAAGATAAAACTTATTGACCATCTATCAAGGGATTTCTATCCGGTACGGATTATAATACTAGGTTAAATTTACCTAATAAAAAAGGTTAATGATCTTTCTTCGACAAAAGAATACTAGGTTAGATTTCATATCACTTTAAATGAAGCAGAATCCCACTATTTCAAGGTAGAGGTACCTAGAGCCAGGAACAAGTGTTATGATGCAAGGTTCTATTTTAGTCCAATAATATTATGGATTTGGAAAGAAATGAAAGAAAGACTAGATACACATTTCTCAGATCCAATTACAAGATAATTTCCACTTTAAGACATCAGAAGATCTTTGTGAAAATTCTATGAACAATAATATCATAAACAACTTTGACAACCTGTAAGAACTTTAATTATTCAGTGATGAGTAACTATAACTCTTATAAATACTTCCACTTAAAGGGATAAGTAACTAGAGAGCATATCTAGTTACATAAATTAGATTAAATGAAATTCCGCTTCTGCTAACCTGTAACTGCTAAAATGTCAGTGCTGGAAGAAGGATTGTGCCCCTTTTCACATTCTGAAGAAGAGCTTGCATCACCTGAAAAGTTCATGAATATTTCTCCATGAGATAAGTCTTGGCAGAAAACTTCTTGATCCTAAATCATTAAAGTAAAAAGGATAAAGGAGAAAATGGGAAGTTAAAAGATTAAAAAAGTCTAACATGATACGTATTTTCTTGTTTTGACAAGTACATGATTAATGTTGTAGAACTCATAAACATATATAAAAGGAGTGAGAGAGGAAGAGGGCGGGGGGACTCCCTAAGGATGACTGATATTTTGCTACATGGTAGCACACTATAATAAAAGGGCTGAACTAGGGAATTGCAGTGAATAGCAGGTACATGTAAATAATTAGACACCAAAGTATCCAGTATACTAGTCCTTGCTCATAGCATCAGTAAGTGGAACCATCAAAAATGCAAGATAAAAAATCTAACGAAAATCAAACTACTCTTTTCCAAATAGCAATGATTCCTTATGACACAGACAATGGAAACACTCAAAAATATGGAACTCCCAAAAAAAGCATCCTGCCTTATCGGTTGAGATTTGACTTCCAAATGAACACATGACTACTAATCAATTGCATACCAAACTATACTCAAACCATTTTCAAGTCATTGAGAATTAACCAAAAAGACAAAAGCCAAATGAAGCTTACTCTCATACTCCACCAAATGCAATGCTGAATGTGAAGGTCCCTGGAACAGCAGTAGAACTCAAACAATCACTAAATCATAACTGACATGATACTAAACATAAGTGCAAAATACGGTAAAACGAATATCCCATTACCAACACTTCTACAGTCAATTCTTGATAAGGCTGACTTGAACTAGCCTCCTTCCTGCGTTTCAAAAACAAAAGAGCAACTCACCACTCCAATTTGCACTAAAATTATCAAATACCTTCTTCTTCTTTTCACTTCAATGAGATGAGGTGTGCCAGAACTAGGTTGTAGCATAATGCCAAGGCAATGTACCAAGGTCCCAGTAGCTAGATACGTTAATGTGCCTTTTTGAGGATTGATATACTCCTTCTGTCCGAATTTATGTAATACTCTTTCTTTTTTGGTCTGTCCCAAAACCTTTCTATATTTAGAAACAATTTAACTTTAAAAGTTCCCACAAATTTCTATGGCTTGTTAAACTACATAAATTATGAAGGGACGGAGGGAGCATTAAACTCCATGCCAAGTCAAACTACATCAACATAAAATTGGACAAATGGAGTATTAAACTGATAAGAACATATACTAGCCAAAAGACCGGGAAAGGTTTATAAATTACTCTCACTTTTTCAGTTTATGTGACACACATTACTTATTAGTCCACTCCAAAATGATGATATATTTCTATATTCCGCAACATTTTAACTTTAAACTTTCTACTTCACCTATTTTACTAGAAGTTTTTATAGTTAAAACAAAAATATTATACCCCACAAAGCTTTTACCACAAAAGCCTTTTTTTTCTTAAACTACGATACATAAATTGAAACATAGGGAGTATCAAGTAATTTCAAGATTAATTCAAAAAGTCACCTCCTTTTTTTAATATAATCCAGGTGAGACAGAGGCACGTCATTATCTTCCACTTCCTTGTGCTGGTGCACCTTAGATTTCCGTTCCCGGCGAAGTTTCCGGTGGACGGTTTTCTCCTCAACGGAATTCGACTCTACCGGAGGAGGAATGTTACCGGTAACAACATTATAAGCTGGAAAAGAGGGAGGAAAAAACGAATTAAGCGGAAGAAAATAGAAAAACCTAGAAAATGAATAAGAGATGAAACCTTGAAGATTTTGAAGAGCAGAATTGAGATTGAAGTCTTTGTTGTATGCATAGGAAGGATTCTTGTAGAAGTTGCTCCTCGTCGCCATTTACTTTTAATTCTTCTTCTTTGAAGTGGCAACAAATACTTTCCCAATACCAAAAAGAATCGTGCATTAGGATATCTAATTTTTTGTTATCCGGATCAGTACACCTGATTAATCTGATATTTAGGAACATAAAGTAATATTATTGCTGGAATTTGAACTTAAAAACTGATGATCCATATTTAATTTTTTATATAAATTTCGTAGTGAATGCAAGAGTTTTGAGTATAAATGCAAATTTAAATTTCCTGTGAGTTATATTTTTCCACAAAGTAATACATGGTTAATTAAATTTAATAAAAAAATTTAGTGTTGTGAAAAATCGAAAAACTGAAAAATAATTCAATATTGTAAAACTAGTACCCGTAAAGAAAAGTCATAAATGGTTGGTCATTTGGTCTCGATTTTTTCAGAATGCAATTTCTAGTTTCTAGTAACTAGTAATGTTGGGGTCGCATACAAGAAAGGTCAATTGAGCAGAATGTTGACCGAAAAGTCAACCCATTCCTTGAAGAGTAAAAGGCTATGATAATTAAAAAACCTTGTATAGTTTGATACTATTGATTATTGACTAATAAGCCTTGAACTTTTTCTCTTTTTTCTTCTTTTATTCTTTTTTAAAGGAAAACTCCTATTAAATGGGATCGCCGAAAGTAAAACTCACATGAGATTGTAAACACAACCATGGGCGGAGCTAGGATGGCCAAAAGGTTCATTCGAACCCTTTTCGTTAAAAATTATATTGTATGTGCAAGGTTTAAAATATTTTTTATAAAAATATTTAATCCTCTTAACTTCTTGGTGTATTTATTTTCTTGGGACTTCAGCTCGATTGCAGAGTTCGGAACCAAAATACTGGCCTTTTGGACTCAAAGCACCAAAATAAGTAAAAAATAACTAGTAACCTTTTTATATATAGCGCATGAAATACATGCGCTATACCTTAACAATACGTTTGTCCGTTAAGGTATAGCATATCAATTTCATGCGATATACCTTATTTTCAAAAGGCGGTCAAAATATTGGTATAGCGCATATATTACATGAACTATACTTGAATGTGAAAGGACAGATAGTCATAGCGCATCTAATATATGCGTTATATCTATTTTAAAAACGGGCAATCTCCTTCTTTATGACAGAACACCCAAAACGATCCCCCTCCCCCTAACCATTTTTAAAAGCTAAAAACTCCAAATACTCTATCCAAGGCCTTGTCGTGGAGTTGAAATCTCTTTTATTGCCCGATTCGGTGGTCAAATATTCATTGTTTCTCCATTCAAAAAAATCAAAAAAGAGGTATTCCGAATTACTTTTTTGTATAAGTCATTATATAATTGAGTAATTAGTTTATTACTGTATTGTATGCATTTGTGATTGTTTTGTAAAAACGATATTTTTTTATCCGGATTAGTTTATTTCTGTGCAAAAAATTATGAAAATTGTATATTGTTCATTTGTTGAATAATTAGTGTTATATGTTTACTGCTTTTATAGTTGTACATACAATAATATGTGACTTTAGTATTATTTAGTGCACTTTAGTGTTATGTAGTGGCCTTTAATGTAGTAGAACTGATAATAAATTTTAATTTATGTTGTTGATGTTATTTACGGCCATTTAAAATAGTGTGCCTTTAGTGCTATTTAGTATTCTTTGGTGCAGAATAAAAACTAAGTGTCCTCATTAACAAACCCGATTAGAGTACTCAATTATGGACTTTTAATCAATTATTAAGTGTAGAGTAAATGTATTATTAGATAAGAATCAAAAAGTAGATATAACTAAAAAATTAGATATGAACCATAAATAATTAGTTGGCAGTACAAAAGAGACGCTGCCGGAATTTTATGTAAAGTATAAAAATTAACATACAAATCGTTATGAATGAAATAAGTACTTAATAGTAAAGTTTTAAAAATAATATCAAACAGTTAAACAAATTAAGTATTTAGTATTACTTTAATCAAGAATAAGATTGTTAAAAAATTAACAGTACGATAAAAACGATTGTGCTGTTTTTGTTTGTTTAAAAGTATTAAATTAAGACATAAATTATTATGAACGCAAAAAAAAAAATTATATAAATAATTATTAAAAATATCTAGATTAGTTTAGAAAATTTAAAATTTAATTTTCTTATAATCCAAAAATCTGAAAAAAGTTGACAGTTCAAACAAACCCTTCCGAATTTTAGTCGAAAAATCTAAAAAACTAACATATAAATAAATATTTTATTTATCAACCTAAGTACTAATATAGAAAATTTATCGATTAAATATCAATATAAAAAATATCGCAATATATTTAAAGATGTTAAACGATTAAAGAGAAAAATACTTTAATTAATATGATTCAATTTACAGACATCGTCATGGATCCTCCGTCAGTGCATCCTAGACCTATTGTTCCAGAGCTACTGTTGCTCCAGGCTGGCCATAGGTGTTACTCATCTCTTTGGCAAGACTTTACTAAACCTTTTAAATGGATAAAAGGTCTAATAAAACTCGAAAAGAGATTTTCTATTTTAATAGTGACAAAGATAAGATTTGAAAGGGAAAATTTAGAGTCGCCACCTGACGATTTATTCCTGTGTGTCAAGCCACCATTTTTAGAACTTAGACTCAAAGTCAAGTTCATACCAGAGATTTAGATAAGAGGGTTCATTTGACTCGGGGAGAAGGTGTTAGGCATTCCCCGGGTCCCGTAAAAATCACGGTTGCGTACTCAATTTAGTTGGTTTTTAGAATACTCGAATTGAGATAAAACAAACACAGAAGAGAAAAACAAACACACAGGAGGTTCGAGGTCGTTCCCACCTAATAAAAGAAAAATAAAACTAAAACTAAAATACTACGAGTTGGCGTTCCCCGGAATATAATATACACAAGTCCTTCGGGGCATTCCCCGGATAAATTTAACTAAGGGGACAACCTCTTGCCTCAAAACTAATAAAACGTCCTAGTATTGCCTACCCAAGTGTGGTCGGCCTAAACATGCTACTACCAATTAACTATTAAAGCAAAATAATTAACAATATAAGCTCAACCTTTCATCCTTAATGTTAACCCCCCCCCCCCC
>MCJB01049275.1:203352-222825 GCA_002018475.1 Nicotiana obtusifolia
AAGGAGGGAGAAGGGGAATAGTTTTTAGGGTTAGGGTTGGGGCTATAAAACATATATAAGGCAAATGAGGGTTAATTCCGAGCCGTTGGATCATTTTAGATCAACGGCTCAGATTCACTTCTGACTTAAGAAGGGAAGGGGTTTTGGGCTGGTCCGATTTTCAATTGGGCCCAGTGTATATTTTAAAGCATTAGCCCAGTCCGATTTCTATCCTCTTTATTTCAAAATTATTAACTTTTTTTGGTTTTCTCTTTTTAATTTTAAAAACTAGAGGACTTAATAATTAATAATCCTAAACGTGAAATTAAGCTAATTAACTATTTATAAAATTATAATAACACTTGATTCTAAGAATTAAAGATTGAAATTAAGAAAAGTGTAAAAAAAACTATTTTTTATGATTTTTTCCAATTTTATAAAACAAATAATTGTTAATTCAACCCTATGAATGTAAAAACAAATCTTATACGAGGTGCATGATATTTTTTATATTTCATGATTTAATTACTTAAAAATTAAACAAGCAAGAAAATGTAAGTAATAAAATTCCTAAAATGGCTAATTAATTAATTAAAAATTATTTTATTGATTTTATAGGAGTATTTCGGTACGGCAAAAATCACGTGCTCACAACTGCCCCTCTTTGCTCGGAGACACTAAGGGTTTTCGGGCGAAGATAAAATGAGCAATTCTGCGGGATTTTTTGCCTCTCCGAAACTCCATGAGAAGCATTTTTGAAAAGAGTCTGACCGAACCTTGCTTCAAAGGTTGTCTACATATCCTTGGCTACAAATGAATCAGGTTAGTGTAGTTCTAAAAATAGAAAGAGCGATGGAGTATGTTGAGGTGCCGAGCCGATTGAAGTGCTGTCGAGGTTCCGATCTGCGGTTCCTATCATTACATCAAAATAAAATCAAATAAGGCAAAATTACATGAAAAACTACAAAATCCTATCTATTCTTCTATCTTGAATCTTCTCTTGGTCTTGTTGTGCATCTCGAACTGTTGACTTGCATTCTTGAGGCGAGCTTCTATTACTCCTAACTTGACTTGACCTTATTCTTCAGGCGGGCTCCTGGGCTACTAAAATTTGAATTATGTTCCCTTGTTATCTAGGCGGGCGCCTGATTGCTAAAACTTGAAAGGTATTCCCTCGTTATCCAGGTGGGTACCTGATATTACAACAAAACAAGAGAAACCTTTTTTTTTTTTGCCCGAGTTTTGGAACCTAGGTACATCTGTGAGGTTAATCGAATCGTGTTACCTAAAGACCTCTAAGAATCTAAAAGCTAAATCCCATTATCCAAAAGGGTCCTGAGAATCTTTAAAATTAAATCCCATCATCCAGGAAGGTCCTGAAAAATTTAAAATTAAATCTCATTATCCAGGAGGGTCCTGAGAATTTTAAAAATTAAATCCCATCATCCAGGAAGGTCCTATTAAATTTAAAATTAAATCCCATTATCCAGGAGGGTCCTGAGAATTTTAAAATTAAATCCCATCATCCAGGAAGGTCCTGAAAAATTTAAAGTTAAATCCCATTATCCAGGAGGGTCCTGAGAATTTTAAAAATTAAATCCCATTATCCAGAAGGGTCCTGAGAATTTTAAAAATTAGATCCCATTATCTAGGAGGGTCCTGAAAATTTTAGAAATTAGATCCAATTATCCAGGAGGGTCTTGAAAATTTAGAATTAAATCCCATTATCCAGGAGGGCCCTCAGAATTTTAAAATTAAATCCCATTATCTAGGAGGGTCATGAGAATTTTAAAAATTAAATCTCATTATCCAGGAGGATCCTGGAAAGTCGAAAATAAACTTATCTGAGCCATGCTCTCTTCTCGAAAAACTCTGAACGGAACTTCTTACCCCATGAATCATACTTTCTTCATGAGAGGGCCCGGCGGATTGATAAATTTCTATGTCCCTGTTTCAGACAAATAAAATGTTGTTAGTTTGAAAAAATATGGTGGTTAGTTTATGGCGTCATTGTTGAGGGTCTGCTTCTGCTGATGGCCATGCTTCATCTTGATCAACCGCGTTGAACGAGCAAAGAGTTATTTGACCTTTGATTGGGGCCGGATCACACAATCTCTGAACGACCCGAATCTCTTACCTTTACATGTTGCATTGCACGTTTATTCTGGACGTTGCTGCGTCCTTGCATTTTCTCAAAACTCAAGGATCACCTTATTGCCTGAACTTCGGTTATCCGCACACCGCTCATCCCAAATCATGCCCCTTGTGATATGCTTGGCCGAGCTCTGCTTTGTGCAATTTAGAAGCTGGTAGTAGGCTTTGAAATTCTTTTCCTGCTTATTTAACATGGCTAATTCGAAAGAAAACTCCTAAAGATAGACTCAAAGAGCAAAGTGGAATGATTCTTGACAAAAGGAAGCAAAGGAAAATTTTGAACACAGATGATTATATGAAGGAAATTTTAAAACAGAAAGACTTATCTGAGGGAAGCGGCTAGCTTCAATGATCGTGACATGCATTTCGGATTGATCAGCCTAGTCTGTCCAACCAATCATATTCGGCTCATAACATGACTCCGTACCTCAGCAACCGGCTTTATACTGATCCAATTTCTCTATAAAGTTGCGAGTCTACTCGACTTGTAGTGTCGCGGAAGTTTTTCACCAACCAGCTTCTCTCATTTATTTATCTTTCAAATCACCATCGCCTTACGGTTCCCGTGAGGGTTTTCACCAATAAGACTCTCTCGTTTTGAGTATTCTCTCATCTCACCATCGCCTTATGGTGCCCATGACGGTTTTTACCAATTAGACTCTCTCATTTTGAATTTTCTCTCATCTCACCATTGCCTTACAGTGCCCATGAGAGTTTTCACCAATAAGACTCTCTCGTTTTGAGTATTCTCTCATCTCACCATCGCCTTATGGTGCCTGTGAGTGTATTCACCAATAAGACTCTCTCATTTTGAATTTTCTCTCTTCTCATGAATGGAGTGTTGCCCCTGATGCGAATTATGTTTCTATCTCGCTTGACCCGGCATCCTCAAAGATTGATCGGAAGGTCTTTCTTTGGACCGTAATGTAGGCTTTTGGATAGGGTTAGAAAGAGAGGGTGGCATGAAGGCTCAAAATAATTCAAGATGACATAGAGGTAAATATTACAACTTTTGGAATCAGATCTTTCGAATCCAAAACTTCTGCTCCAGTTCCTTTGGGGTCTGGGGAAATTTTAATTTTTATTTTGATGAGACCGAACCATAAGGCTGCCTACGTATCCTTGAAAGGAATCAGGTCGAACGTAGTTCAAAACATTTTTCCCTTTTCCTTTTGTTTGTTTGTTTCTTTCTTTTTTTTTTCTTTTTTCTTCTTCTTTTTCTTTTCTTCTTTTTTTTTTTTTTTTTTTCGTTTTCGTTTTTTTTCCTTATTTCTGCTACTGATTCCAAAAGAGGGATGTGAAAGAAAATAAATAAGGCTCAAAAGGGTAGGCAAAGGATGAAAGCGTTTGGGTAGCGGAACAAAATGCCTTCGTCATTTCAACTTCGAACGTGCCAAGTACAAAATACAATTGAAGATGAGCAAAGAACTCATACATAGTACCTCTTAACTGCATCAGAATTGATAGTCATATCTACACATTTTCCTTCCATGTCTGTTAAATGCAAGGCACCATTAGGCAACACTCTCGTCACGACGAATGGTCCCTGCCAGTTTGGGGCGAATTTGCCTTTAGTTTCCACCTGGTGAGGGAGAATACGTTTCAATACCATCTGGCCCACTTCAAATTTTCGAGGGCGCACCTTCTTGTTGTATGCTCTTGCCATTCTCTTATAATACTATTGACCATGACATACTGCAGCCAATCTTTTTTCATCAATCAGATTCAAGTGCTCGAGTCGGGTTTTGATCCACTCGTTACCATCAATTTCGGCTTCTGCAACGATCCGAAGAGATGGAATCTCAACTCTTTTGGAATAACTACCTCAGTTCCATATACCAGCAGATAAGGAGTTGCACCCACTGAAGTGCGAACAGTAGTGCGATAACCCAATAATGCAAAAGGCAACTTTGCATGCCATTGCCGAGAACCCCGAACCATCTTACGAAGTATCTTCTTTATGTTCTTGTTGGCAGCCTCGACAGCTCCATTTGCCTTGGGGCGATACGGAGTGGAGTTGCGATGCATAATCTTGAACTATTGGCATACCTCTTTCATTAAATGACTGTTGAGATTAGCAGCATTGTCTGTGATGATCACCTTGGGAATTCCGAACCTGAAAATGATGTTTGAATGAACAAATCCACCACTGCCTTCTTGGTTACGGACTTGAAAGTTACAGCTTCGACCCACTTGGTGAAGTAATCAATGGCCACCAGAATAAACCTATGCCCATTTGATGCTGCCGGCTCAATCGGCCCAATAACATCCATGCCCCAAGCAACAAAGGGCCAAGGTGCAGACATCGTGTGCAATTCAGAAGGAGGAGAATGAATCAGATCACCGTGTACCTGGCACTGATGACACTTTGGAACAAAACTGATACAATCCCGTTCCATGGTGAGCCAATAATAACCTGCTCGAAGTATCTTCTTTGCCAATACATGCGCCTCTTTAGCATCTACGTACCTTAGCAATCCTAAATCCGAAGTCCTCTTGTACAAGATTCCTCCGTTCAAGAAATATCCACTGGCCAGACGTCGAATGGTTCTCTTTTGGTCACTTGTAGCATATACCAGATATACCCCTGACCTGATGTATTCCTTGATATCATGGAACCAAGGTTCGCCATCGATTTCCTCTTCTACCACATTACAATAGGCACGATGGTCACAAACTTGGATATGTACGGGGTCGACATAAACCTTGTCTGGATGATGTAACATTGACGCTAGGGTGGCCAAGGCATCAGCAATCTCATTATGAATCCTGGGAATATGTCTAAATTCGACTGACCTAAAGCGTTGACAAAGATCATGCAAGTACTGTCAGTAAGGTATGAGCTTCAAATCTCGAGTTTCCCATTCTCCTTGAATCTGGTGGACCAACAAATCTAAATCTTCCAGAACAAGTATTTCCTGGACTCCCATGTCTATAGCTAACCTCAAACCCATAATGCATGCTTCGTACTCAGCCATGTTGTTGGTGCAATAAAATCGAAGCTGGGCTGTTACCGGGTAGTGTTGCCTTGTTTCAGAGATAAGCACAGCCCCTATTCCGACCCCTTTCATGTTAGCAGCTCCATCAAAGAAAAGTCTCCAACCTGGTTTTTCATCGTGGTAAAACTCATCAATGCACATAACCTCTTCATCAGGAAAGTAAGTCTTCAATGGCTCATATTCATTATCTACCGGATTCTCGGCCAAGTGGTCGGCCAAGGCTTGGGCTTTCATCACGGTCCGAGTGACACAGATGATATCAAACTCTGTGAGTAAAATCTGCCACTTTGCAAGTCTTCCCGTGGGCATAGGCTTCTGAAAGATATACTTCAGAGGATCCATGCGAGAAATGAGATAAGTAATGTGGGAGGACAGCTTTTGCACCACCCAAGTCAAGGCGCAACATGTCCTCTCAAGCAGTGTGTACTTAACTTCATAGGGAGTGAACTTCTTACTGAGATAATAGATTGCTTGCTCCTTCTTTCCTGTGATATCATGTTGACCCAACACGCAACCAAAAGAATTGTCCACGACTGTCAAATAAGAATTAAAGGTCTTCCAGGCTCTGGTGGGACCGGCACAGGTGGGTTCGACAAGTACCTCTTGATCTTATCAAATGCTTCTTGACATTCGTCAGTCCACTCGGCTGCAGCATTCTTCTTCAGCATCTTAAAATGGGCTCACAGGTTGTCGTGAGTTGAGCAATAAATCTACTGATGTAATTTAACCTTTCAAGCAGGCTCATCACCTCTGTTTTGTTCTTTGGCGGCGGTAATTCTTGAATGGCTTTGATCTTTGACGGGTCCAACTCAATACCGCGTCGACTGACCAGGAACCCCAACAGTTTACCGGACGGGACACCAAATGCACATTTTGCTGGATTGAGCTTGAGATTGTACCTGCGGAGCCTTTGGAAAAACTTTCTCAGATCTTTGACATGGTCAGATTGTTTCTTTGACTTTATGATCACATCATTTACATAAACCTCTATTTCTTTATGTATCATGTCATGAAACATTATAGTCATTGCCCTCATGTAAGTCGCCCCAGCATTCTTCAAACCAAGTGGCATTACCCGATAACAGTATGTTCCCCATGCCGTGATGAATGCTGTCTTTTCTGCATCTTCCTCGTCCATCAAGATCTGATGATATCCCGCGTAACAATCCACAAAAGAACCAATCTCATGCTTGGCACAATTATCGATCAAAATGTGAATGTTCGGCAATGGAAAATCATCCTTTGGGCTTGCTTTGTTGAGATCACGATAATTAACACAGACCCTGGTTTTACCATCCTTCTTTGGTACCGGCACAACATTGGCTAACCAAGTGGGATATCGAGTGACCTGAATGACCTTTGCAGTAAACGGCTTTGTGATTTCTTCTTTGATCTTTACACTCATATCAGTCTTAAACTTTTGCAACTTTTGCTTGACGGGGGGACATAGATGGATTAGTCGGCAATTTATGGACTACCAGATCAGTGCTCAAACCCGACATCTCATCATACGACCAAGCAAAGACATCTTTGTATTCGAACAATGTTTTGATTATTTCCTCTTTCACTTGTGGTTCTAGATGCACACTTATCTTGGTTTCCCTAACATCATCCTGGTCCCCTAAATTGATTGCTTCAGTCTCATGCAAATTAGGTTTCGGTTTTTCTTCAAATTGTTTTAGCTCTTTACTGATTTGCTCGAATGCTGCTTCTTCATCATATCCTATCTCATCATCATATTCTACTTCTTGGATTGTTATTTCAGAATTAGATTGGCTTTTAAAACTAGGCTGAAAATTCCTCATGCATGTCATGTCACTGCAACCAGTATAAAAAGAACTGTACAAAAGAAACAAAATAAAACGCTAGTAAGAATAATAGAAAACGGGAAATTGCATTTCATTGAAAATAAAAGGATAGGAGGGTTTGAGTGTCAGAATAAGCAAAACTAAAATCTGGATTACAACCCTGGAATAGTCCAGATAACAGAAAAGGAAATAAAGCAAACTACCAAAACTCCTTCCTGGTGGGGAGAGGAGTAAATTCCCAATTTCTAAGCTTCACGTTTGGGCCAACAAGCTGCACATCTACCTTACTAGAGCCTTCACCAACCTCTACCATATTGACCTCTTCGAAAAGTCTTTGGAACCTCTTGACCATCTCTTCATCAACATCGACCACAGGTTCTCGAATTAAGGAGGTTGGAGGTTTTTCGGCTCCTGGTTTGACAAAAGACATGGAGATGTGTGGGACTGGCTCGGATAGTGACTATACCTTCTGTTTTGGATTCTTAAACCTTTTCATGTCCTCTTCTGTGGGCGTGAATCCCAAACCAAACGTACCATAATTTCCATTAGGGCATATTGGATGCGCAATACCTTGCAGAGATGATCCCAGACCCTTGCCCGGCACAAAACCATTCTTCAACGTTTCATTCGCGACCATGACAGATGCGGAGGATAACTTGGGACCTGGAACGCATTCTCCTTCAGTGATCTTATCAACAGACACTGTTTCAAAAGTTTGAAAGACCCAAGGTCCCTTATCATCTTCAGCTTCAGCAAATGGAACAATTGTGTCATTGCAAGCTGCCAGATCTTCCTCACCGTGCACAACTATTTCCCGCCTGTCCCATTCGAACTTAACCATTTGATGTAGAGAGGATGGGACTGCCTTAGCAGCATGTATCCAAGACCTTCCCAACAGTAGATTGTAGGAGACAGCTACATCTAACACTTGAAATTCCATGGTGAACTCAACTGGCCCTATTGACAATTCGAGCATTATGTCTCCAATCGAATCTTTACCTCCTCCATCAAAGCCTCGAACACACACGCTGTTCAAGCAGATCCTTTCGGTGCCATTTTCAGTTTTTGCAGGGTAGAGAGAGGAAAAATATTTGCACTAGAGCCATTGTCAACTAAAACCCTCGAGACGACAACATCTTCACACTTCACTGTAAGATCAAGAGCTCGGTTGTGTTCTGTACCCTCAGTAGGAAGTTCGTCATCTGAGAAAGTGATCCTGTTTGCTTCGAAGATCTTGCCAGCTATCTTTTCCAAATGGTTTACTGTGATCTTATCAAGAACATGCGCCTCATTTAAAATCTTCATCAAGACCTTACGATGCTCATAGGAGTGTATCAGCAAGGACAAAAGAGAAATATGAGCCAGTGTTTTCCTTAACTGCTCTATAATGGAATAATCTTGTCCCTTCATCTTCTTCAGGAATTCCTCAGCCTCTTCCTCGGTAACTGATTTCTTTACTAGCATCTGACTATCTTTGGATGGCTTGGCTTTCCTTAATTCTTCCGTGGTGAAACATCTCCCAGAACGAGTCAATCCTCCAGTCTCATTTACTTCTTCCTCCACTTCTTTTCCTTTGTATGTCACTATCACTTGCTTGTAATTCCACGGAACAACCTTGGTATCAACCACCGGCAGCTGGGTTACAGGTTTAATGATGATAGGGGTAATAGGAGCCCCTTTCACAACTATGACAGGCTTATTGGGAATCCTTGGCACTATCACTTTTGAGTTTCCTGGACTGGCCTCAATATCTTTTGGCATCCCTTTCATGACCAATACCGGTGGTTTCAACTTGAGTGGGCTCGGCTTTTCTGTCGCCCCTTCGACTGTCACGGGCTTTGCTTTGGTGGAATCTGGATCTTTAACCAAATTGTTTTCACTGGTCCGAATCATCATGACGGACTTATAAGACTTGTTGGGTTCCCCCTCCTTGTAAACTACTTCAATCATATGTGTTTCTTCATGGGCAGGGAGAGGGTTTTGGTTAAAGTTTGGAGTGTCTGGGTTTTGGACTACGATTTGATTTGTATCAGTGAGTTCTTGGATCGCCCTTTTCAAGTGCCAACACTTCTCTATGTCATGGCTTGGTGCATCAAAACAATAGGCACATCATAGGGAATAATCGAGAATCTTTGGAGGGGGATTTGGTATTTTTGACTCAATTGGCCTCAAGACATCCAACTGCCTTAACCTTTGGAATAGACTGGCATAGGATTCTCCAAGCGGGGTAAAAGTTTGTTTCCGCTGTTGCCTTTCCCTCCTATACTCAGGTCTTGGTCGAAAGTGTGGACCATTGGGGTTTTGGTAAGGTTGTGGAGATGGATAGATATTTTGTGAAGATGGATAGGTATTCTGTGGGGCGGGGGCACGCCATTGTGGGTAAGAAGGGGGTTGAGCATATGACTGTGAATGGTGAACAAAATGTTGGGGTGGTCTGGCTAAGTCTTGGGGGTTTTGTGGGGAAAAGTAATGTTGGGGTGTATTATATGGAGCTTGGGTGTAAGTTTGAAACTGGGATCGAGGATGGGTGTATTGGTGAGATGAATCCCTCTGGCCCTGCCATGATCCGGAGACAAACATAGCGACATCTTCCTTCTTCTTCTTGCCTAGCAAACTTCCGGTGCCACTTTGGATTGCCGTGGGTAGTTGCTTTTATAGCAGAATAACTCATGATCTTACTGGACTTGAGCCCTTCTTCCACCATTTCTCCCATCTTTACCACATCATTGAAGGACTTACCACATCAAATGTCCATAGTAAGTGGGCTTCAAGGCTTGAAGGAAATATTTAACCATCTCATCTTCTTCCATTGGAGGATTGACTCGTGCAGCTTGCTCCCTCCATCGGAACCCATATTCTCTAAATCTTTCACTGGGTTTCTTTTCCACCTTGGTTAAAGATAAGCGGTCTGGAACAATGTCTATATTGTATTGGAAATGTCGGGCGAAAGCTTGAGCCATGTCGTCCCAAGTGTACCACCTGTTAACGTCCTGACAGGTGTACCATTCTAACGCTGCCCCGCTCAGACTTTGGCTGAAGTAGGCCACGAGTAATTCATCTTTTCCTCCGCCGCCTCTCATTTTGCTGCAATAACCCCTTAGATGGGCAACAGGATCCCCATGTCCGTTATACAAGTCGAACTTGGGCATCTTGAACCCAGCAGGCAGTTGGACATCGGGAAACAAACATAAATCCTTATAGGCCACACTCACCTGGTTCCCCAACCCTTGCATATTTCTCAATGATTGCTCGAGACTCTGTAACTTCCTAAACATCTCCTCCTGCTCTGCGTTCTTGGGTGGTCTGTCAGTCTCGACGTGAGGCTCAAATTGGTGGGTGTAGGAGTAAGGATCTGGGATTTTAAAAGTGGGCTCCGGTGTATGGTAGTGGGTATCTGGGGCGGGAAATGCGGGTTCACTAGAGGATCGGTGGAGGGTAGCTTGTAGAGGAGGTACAAAAATAGGAGCAGCTGTCGGAGCAGGGTACGAAGTTGTTTTGGCTGGTGGAGCATGAAAAGTTTGAGCCGAAGTGCCGGGGTAATTATGATAAGGAGTAAAGCCGGGTGCGTGTTGCGGGGAAAGATCAATGATATTGGCCATCTGGGATTGAGAGAGTGGTGGAATGGAAGCAGGGTTTTCTGTGTAATTGGTGGGGAATGAGGGTGGAGGGTGTCCCTTAATCCATGCTTGGTACATTTTCGCCATCTGATGCTTCAACCTCCGGACCTTCTCTTGCAATTCCGATTCCGACTTAACAACCTCTCTTGGCGGGTCTACAATTCCAGTGTCTATTTCCTTGCTAGCCATGATTGTTTGGCGCTTTGATCGAGTGTTATATGGATGACTTGCCAGGATGCCAACAAACTAACCACCTTCCTGAAATAGTTAGAATATAATAGAAGGCAACAACACAAAACCACCATGTTAGCGTTAGTGCATTTATCAGATAATAATATCATGTTATGTGCAATGCACCTAGCAACAGATAACGGTTCTAAAATGGTTGTGAGGGTCGCAAGGTCGTTTGGCATCATCCCAATTTATTTATTTCGGCCTTGCTTTCTCTTTCTTTTCCGACACCTTTTACCACTTTCTTCTCTTTTTGATGCAAAATGACTTTATCGAACCCGATGTAGGTTGCCTACGTATCATGTCCTTTATGAATCAGACCAGGCGTAGTTCTGAAAACGTAATGGAAAAATAAAATTCAGGATTTTCATTTAAAACCTTTTTGATATTAAAATACAATAAAAAGTACGATAATGGAAGACCCGACAAGCTTGACCACACTATGGCTGAATTTGACACTACCTAAAGGAATCAGTACTCATAGTCAAGACATGAAAGTGAAAGACAACATAAGACAATCTCAAAACACTTAAATAGAATGGGATTAAAACTGCTCCTGAATGCAACTATCGTGGCTGGGATGGTCCTGGGTTATCCGTCGTGCTCAAACTTTGTAACATGCCCCGCAGAGAAACCCCGATGCTAGGAATAAAGACCCTGGCATGTGTCCCTGATTCCTAAAGACCAACCCTAAACAAATACTGGCCATGCTGCTCCACATTTGTTGCCAACTCCGCTAACTGAGACTTTATCAACTCAAACTTATCCTGAGGGTCTTGGTCCGATGCTTCCTCAAAATCATATGTCTGAACTGCCCGCCCCCTAAGTTGTGCTGGCAATGGGGTGCTGACTCTTGGTGGGGCGGACTGTAACCAAATCAAGTACTCCTGGGTATACTCGGGCCTGCCGATATCCTTTACTAATGTATCTTTCTTCGCTCTCTTTGCATGGTTCCAGTATTGCACATACTTGATTTCATCCACCGCCTTTTTGCTAAAATTCATGATGTACCTCCGAAGGTTCAAAGTTGAAGGCTCCTCTTGTCGTCTGCCCAACTGTCGCATTACCCTAACTGGCGTGTATGGCCTGACACACTTGAGTCCTATCAGCATCAGGAAAGACTGTATGAGGCATCCTACCAAAATGTCATCTAAAGGTAGCCAAAGGTAAGTCCACAGAACGTTCTCATTTGTCCTCAAACCAAGGAACTCAATCCAAGCTGTGATGCCGACTGGATACGAAAACTTAGGATATTTCATCCTACGCTCGATGCACACCACCCGATCTCTCAAGGCACGGTCGATGGGGCAAAGTAAAGAAACTGTGTGCAAATCTTCCATCATCCATAATTGTAACAAAAGGTTACTTCCCTCAAAATACTTGACAGCTCCCCTAATCTCACTCAGGGCTCGGTACAACTCTGCTAAGATCATTGGCACAAGGGTAACGGTTTTGTGTTTCTTCTCATGAAATAGTGCCATCACCACCGACTGTAGATGGGTGCTAATGTGCCTCTCATCTAACGGAAAAACCAATAATCCCAACAAAGCAAGGCTAAAAGCTTCGAGGCGACGTCTATGCCACTTTGCTTTGGTTGTGCAAAACTCATCCTAAAAGACGTCAAAACTATCTTGTGGCCCAAATCTAGCAAACAAATAATCCAAAGATATCCAAGACTGCTCGAGGCATTTTAAATGCTTGTTATCTTTTAGACCCAAGTCGTTGAGAAATCTTGTCCTAGAGTGGTCCCGTGAAAGTATCATGTTCTTGCCTATATAACTTAAACGGGTGAGACCGGATATTTCTGCCAAGGTAGGAGTCATCTCACACTCCCCAAATTTGAGAATCAAGTTTTGCGAGTCCCAATAAGTCAGCATCGCCTCTACTAAATTTGGGCGGGGTGTGATATCAAGCAGGGAAGTTAGGGTGCCCAATTTTATGCATCAACTCATGTTGCTCTAATGATAAAAACGTGTTCCACCACTTGACCAATTTCTTAGGAATCTTTACTACCATCAGTACTTTGGATCAAATCAGCAGGTCCATACCTGAACAAGGAGAACATGGTTAATGACTAGGAATACTACATGATCTACAACATTTCTTGGTGGGCAAATGCAGGACTCAATTTGGCTGTATCTGCAGATTGGCCTAAGTGGCTGAAAATGACTATTAGTGCAAACTTGACAAAGTGGACCACCTAAGCATGAGAAATACTTCATTTAAAACTTACATGACTCTAATATCTCGACAATCAAGGTTTTAAAGAATTATTTTTGTGGAAATGGACTATTTTGCAAGAATGGCTGATATGGCCAAATGCGGCTAGGTACGCAAAATTGAGATGGATGAACCTTAGAGAGATTCGTGGGCTCAGGATCCATGGGCAATTGAAACACCTTTGCGAAAATAACCCTATTTTGCAAGAATGACTGATGTGGCCGAAAGTGGCAAAACATGCAAGATTTGGCTACGACCCCGGAAGCCAAGAAGATAAGACTTACTAGGAAGACCGGATCCTATTTGGGTTGCCTATGTATTCCGCCCCGGAAGACGAGAATCAGGTTCGCGTAGTTCGGGAAGATACAACTAAAAACTATATCTTTGTTTTCTTGAAAATGATGAAAAATGTAAAACTATATCTTTTGAGTTCTTGAAAAATGATGTAAAATCTTTTTGGATTTCCTTTTTCTCTTTTTTCGAATTCTTTTTTTTTTTTTTTATAAAAGAGAAATGTAAAATCTCTTTTTTTTTCGATTTTTCGGAAAAGTCCTTGCTCTTCCTGACGGAACTGAAGGTTATGTGGCGTATTGTGATGCCTCCGGCATAGGGTTGGGATGTGTACTGATGCAGCACGGGAAAGTGATTGCTTATGCTTCGAGACAGTTGAAGAAGCATGAAAAGAACTACCCAACCCATGACCTGGAATTGGCTGCTGTGGTATATGCTCTAAAGACATGGCGACACTATCTATATCGTGTCCATGTCGACATCTACACCGACCACAAAAGTTTGCAATACATTTTCAGTCAAAGGGAGTTGAATTTGAGGCAACGACGTTGGCTTGAATTACTGAAAGACTACGACGTTGAGATATTGTATCATCCGGGCAAGGCCAATGTAGTGGCAGACGCCCTCAGTCGTAAGTCAATGGGAAGTTTGGCACACCTTGAGGCAGGCAAACGAAGCTTAACCAAGGAACTTCACCAGCAAGCCAGCATGAGAGTCAAATTGTTAGAATCCAAAGATGGAGGTGTGGTTGTACACAACACCTCTGAATCATCTCTCGTGGCCGAGGTAAAGGCACGGCAATACGAAGATCCCACCTTGAGGCGATTGAGAGAAGGCATCCAGCAAGGTAGAATCTCAAGTTTTGAGATCGCAGGAGATGGGACCTTGAGATGTCAAGGCCGACTATGTGTGCCTAATATAGCAGAACTGCGAGAAAAGATCATGAGGGAAATCCACCAATCTAGATATTCCATCCATCCTGGCTCAACTAAAATGTATCATGATACCAAAGAACAGTATTGGTGGAATGGGATAAAGAAATCAATTGCGGAATTCGTAGCTCAGTGCCCAAATTGCCAACAGGTAAAGACAGAGCATCAAAAACCTGGTGGATTGCTCCAAGATATAGGAATTTTGACTTGTAAATGGGAGGTGATTAACATGGACTTCCTTGTCGGATTACCTCGCACCAATCGTAAGTTCGACTCCATCTGGATGGTAGTGGATCGGCTTACCAAGTGTGCTCATTTCTTGCCCGTTAGAGCAACCTACACAGCTGAAGATTATGCGAAGCTGTACATCAAGGAAATTGTTAGGCTTCATGGGGTGCCAATGTCTATTATATCAGACAGAGGAGCCCAGTTCACAGCTAACTTCTGGAAATCTTTTCAGAAGGGTTTGGGTACACAAGTGAGTCTCAGCACAGCTTTTCATCCGCAAACTGACGGGCAGGCTGAGCGTACCATACAAACACTGGAAGATATGTTGGGGGCATGTGTTCTAGACTTCCAAGGAAGTTGGGACGACCATCTTCCACTGATAGAGTTTGCATACAACAACAACTACTACTCCAGTATAAAAATGGCCCCACATGAGGCGTTGTATGGGAGGAAGTGTAGATCGCCAATTGGGTGGTTCGAAGTTGGTGAAACCCAGCTGTATGGCCCGGATTTGGTCCAGCAAGCCGTTGAGAAAGTAAGAATGATACAGGGACGATTGAAGACTGCGCAAAGCAGGCAAAAGTCCTATTCCGACGTCCGACGTCGTGATTTAGAGTTTCAAGTTGGTGATTAGGTATTCCTGAGAGTCTCACCCATAAAGGGTGTTATGCGTTTTGGGAAGAAGGGTAAATTGAGCCCGAGGTACGTTGGCCCGTACAAAATCCTTCGGCGGATTGGACATGTTGCTTATGAATTAGAGCTACCCTCCGAGATGGAATTTGTCCACCCGGTGTTCCATGTGTCCATGTTGAGGAAATGTATCGGAGACCCTTCCCGGGTCGTCCCCGTCCAAGACATACAGATCACAGAGGATCTCACGTACGAAGAAGTACCAGTGGCCATAGTGGACCGGCAGGTCCGCAAGTTAAGAACTAAGGATGTGGCTTCGGTCAAGGTGTTATGGAGGAACAAGAATGTGGAGGAAATGACATGGGAAGCAGAGGAAGAAATGAAATCTAAATATCCGTACCTGTTTCCCAATGTAAATAATGGAGATGCCGAGGAAACGTGGAACGCATGAAAAAGAGAAGCATCCCCACGAGGTAAATAGGAACTCGACTCTTCATTATTACCTTTCATTTAATGCTTGGATTCATGGCGTCCGAACGAAGCCTATAAAAAGCTGGAACCCCCTTCCCCCTACAGTATTGCCTCTCATAGATCCATACATTCAGGGACGAATGTTCCTAAGGGGGGGAGAGTGTTACAACCCGTAAAACTCGTACATTAAAACACACTGTGAAATAGCTCACATATGAGGACCCAAGAACCCGGAAAATGGTTTAAAGTTAAGAAAAAGAACAAAGGTGTCGCCTAGCTAGATATTCGGACCGCAAAACACAAATGCGGACCGCATATCCAACATCAGGGTCACAAACTGCGACAGAGTTCTGGGATGAAATTGTGTCAAATATGCGGTCAGTATGCGAGCCGCATAACGCAAATACGGACCGCAAATATGACACCCTCCATCGCAGAATGGAACAGAGTTCTGGGCTGAATCAGTGTTAAAAATGCGACCAGAATGCGATCGCATTGTTGAAATGCGAACCGCAAATCTGGCCCTTCTGCGTCGCATAATGCAACAGATTTCTGGGGTGAGATTTGCGACCAAAATGCGAACCGCATACCCTGTTTGTGGTGGGTATGCGATTGCAAACCTGAAAACTTTCAGGAACGTATGCCACTTATTCCTAGGCCTATAAAAGGGACCCAAACCGGTCCCTTCTTCATTTTTCTAAGTCCCAACATAGTAGAGAGCCCCAAACGACCCCTTTCAAAGCCCTTACATCAAAATAACCAAATCCTTCCCTTCCAAACTCTAAATTGAAGAAGGGAAACAAGAAATTGAAGATCTAAAGGAAACCCTAGCTGAGTTTCCCCCTCCTACGAACCCCATTGGAGGCAAAGACCTAGAAATTGAGGAATCGAAGAAGAGAGTCAAATAATTCACATGCAAGGTAAGTTACTACTCCCTTTCATGTGGGTTTCCCTTACACATTCATGATAGGGGGTTGCATGTCTGTAAGAACTTATAGGAGTATGACTAGAAGCCATGAATCGAAATAAGTGGGGTTAAACGGAATGGATCATGATTATTAGGGGTTGTAATTGGGTTGCATGTACTGTAAATACGTTTGATGAGGGTTAGGGGAGGAAGGGTGTAGAGAACCACCACATGAATTTAGGAGATTGTGGTTAAATGGTAGCTATCACGCGTAGTGAGTAATCATTGAGCTATTCTTAAATTGTAGATTAAAGAATTGTGGCAAATTGCGTAGCTTGAGAACCGACGCAATAAGTACCAGGTATGTGAGACTCTACCGTCCTTTCTTTTGCACGATTCCTATTGAATACAATGTCACGAATGAGCCCCAAAGAACATTCTATTCTTAGAAACTAGTGTTGCTATGTTGTTCTTCCCTCTACGGAATGATTATTCTTGCTTCGTAGTAACAATGTTGACAGAAATCCTTGAGTCTTATAACTATCATGTTGAGAAAGGTATTCTTAATTACATGAGAAAGAAGGGATAATAAAAGTAACAAGTCGAGAACACAAGTTCATAATTAAGCTCGCAATATATTACGTGTATATATATATATGTGTGTATGACCGAACTGTTATAACCGCGCCTTGTAAAGGCCGGGTATGAGCCCACAGAGGCATATGTTATGACCGAGCCTAGTATGGCCGGGTAAGGCATGCTATGAGATGATAATGATGAGCCCACAGAGGCGTATGACAATAAGGAGCCCATAGAGGCGTACGTGATTGTGTGGTAACGTGTAGGTAAACGGTTTCGGTAACAGTAAATGTATATGAAACTGACAAGCCCACAGAGGCGCTGATAGTGGTTTAAGGTAACGATTACGTAACGCATCCGGTAGCCATAAATGTATATGAAGATGACAAACTCGCAAGGGTAAAAGTATAATGCTGTAATGATGGAAATAGGCAATTTAACAACAATGCAATAGAAGTATGAAAATAATCATAAATATTACTACGTGTCATGGTTAGCTGCCCTCAGAGGAAATTCCGTCGCGACAAGTTACATGCTTCTATCCTGATGCTTGTATTACTGCTCTTATATTGTGTTCATGTCTTACATACTCAGTACATTTTCCGTACTGACGTCCTTTGTTTTGTGGACGCTGCATATCGTGCTGCAGGTCCTAATAGATTGACAGACGGAGCTCCCCCACCGCAGTAGACCACCAGTTCAGCAGATATTAGCAAGACTCATCTTTCGGACTTGCTACATTTTGGTATGCATTTTGTATAGACAATTGGGCATGTCAGGGCCCTGTTCCGACATAGGATGTTTAATGTCTACTCTTGTAGAGGCTCAATAGACAATGTTAGTAGTGTATAGACAAATGTTGGTTATGTATAAACAGGTGTCGGGGTGTATCCACGTTTTGTAAATCTTATGCCTAAAACACAGTAACACATTTTCACGGATATATATGTGTATGTATGCATGTGCACGGAGTGCGTCTCCCATGAATGGTCCAATTAAATGATCTTTTGTTTGAGATAATAAGATAGCCGAAATGAAGGGTTCGCCGGTACTCAGCTAGTAGGGTCCGGTGCCCGTGTCACGGGCCCCGCCTTCGGTCGGGGCGTGACAGAGAGTGCATATGAAAGAAAATGCTAGTGGGGACCCATTTGCTTCGTTCACCCTTCTTTCCAAGACATTGGTCCGTCAAATGACCTTTTTACCCCCACAGATGCAACATTTAGCACATAGGATGATCAAATGTCATTTTGGGCCACAGGCCCATTTTGACAAAATTTGGACAGGCTTCCTACAAAAGGACACGGTACTTGGGACCGAGCCTTACTAGGTCTAAATGGTATGATACAAATAAGCGTGACCTAAAGGCTGACCTAAGTTTGGGGTTTACTAACAAGGCAATTCGGGGCGCGTATGGTCGATGGTGGCTGCTCGAGCTTTCCACCCACTCCATACGTCCGACGGCTCCCCCTCCTAAATTAAGGGTGACTCGACAAAGAGTTCGTGCACGCGACGCGTGCTACGAGACTTGTTGCAGAAAAAAATGACCGGGCAATGCACATGATGACAGTTATAAAGCAGTAAACACATAAAGCAAAAATCGTAAACACATAAGCAATTAGCAAATAACAAAAATATAAAAATATAATAAAATTAAGTAAAGCAAATAAAAAATAAAAAAATAAAAAAAACATAAAACTCAACCAAATATTTTAAAAGCCAACAAAATCAAGTACTAGCTCGAACTCGCAAGTAGACTCCCTAACAGAGTCGCCAGAGATGTTACTCATCTCTTTGGCAAGACTTTACTAAACCTTTTAAATGGATAAAAGGTCTAATAAAACTCGAAAAGAGATTTTCTAATTTGATAGTGACAAAGATAAGATTTGTAAGGGAAAATTTAGAGTCGCCACCTGACGATTTATTCCGGTGTGTCAGGCCACCATTTTTAGAACTTAGACTCAAAGTCAAGTTCATACCAGAGATTTGGATAAGGGGGTTCATTTGACTCGAGGAGAAGGTGTTAGGCATTCCCCGAGTCCCGTGAAAATCACGGTTGCGTACTCAATTTAGTTGGCTTTTCGAATATTCGAATTGAGATAAAACAAACACAGAAGAGAAAAACAAACACACAGGAGGTTCGAGGTCGTTCCCACCTAATAAAAGAAAAATAAAACTAAAACTAAAATACTACGAGTTCCACTTTAGGCCTCCAAATACAAATACTTCGGGGTATTCCCCGAGATATAATATACACAAGTCCATCGGGGCATTCCCCGGATAAATTTAACTAAGGGGACGACCTCTTGCCTCAAAACTAATAAAACGTCCTAGTATTGCCTACCCAAGTGTGGTCGGCCTAAACATGCTACTACTGATTAACTATTAAAGCAAAATATTAACCTTTCATCCTTAATGTTCAACCCCCCC
>MCJB01049275.1:223054-250503 GCA_002018475.1 Nicotiana obtusifolia
CTATCATGTCTCACTTTTAATACGTTCTATCTATTTGTTCATGGAGAAAACATTGTATGGATGTTAATAGAAGGAACTTAGAAAAAAAAAGATTGGTCCAAAGAGTTAAAAACATGTTCCGGAACGCTAAGTTAATACATGGATTCAAGTTGTGATACGCAAATTATTCAAGAAAATATTGTTCAATTTTTAAGACAATCTCAAAAGTGATTAGGGAAATCTTCCTACATACATTTTATGTTTAAACAAAAAAATAGAAGGCAAATGCTTTGACTCTCATCAACTAAACAGCGATGCAAATGAAGGAAAACTAACTGAATCAGGCAAAACTCCACTAGGAACCCTAATCATTGATGTTGGTGTATATATGCCTAAATTAATGAGTAGTGCGAGTAGGGAAGTGAGCCCTACTGTCACCACAAGCTCGAAATCAATGGAGGCGACAAGGTGAATTGAGATTTAACCATGTAACAAATGAAAACCAGCTCTAGCAATACAATAGTAGCTCAATCGGAACCGGTGGCAGCAACTAAACAAATGCAAATTTCAGCAAAGGCGTGGATCCAAATAGTAATAAATCAACTAAGATTTCAAGAACAATACACTACTATCTCAAATCAAGAAGATAAACATATATTGACAATACACTCAAACGAGACTAAATCCAAGAAAAGGTTAACACTATACCAATCACCAAAGAGCACAAATTAACGAAAGGGAAAAGAAACGAACCTCACAAGAAGCTTTCTATAAAATTAAATAGGATAACTTGAAGAAGTACAATTGAATCTGACTATTCCAATCCAAATAGCGAGCAAATCAGAACAGCGACGCGAACCGCGAATATCAACCGGACGGCTTGATTCGCTCAAATTACACCTTAACAATAGTGTAAGCGATTGATGTCAAATATAGTAACCCAACGAGGTTGGGGTCGAATCCACAGGGAATAGGCGTGAAACAATTATCCAATTAATGCAATACTTTACTTAGTCGTAATTCGATCAAGTAGCCAAATAGAATAAATTGGTGTTGAATATGTAAAAAAAAGTAAACTAAGAACTGCTGTTTGAGAATAATTTGAACGTAAAAATATGAATTTAAGATACTAAGGTTGTGTTCCCCCTAATGTAGTAAAATGCTATTGATATTGATATTGAAGTCCGTTCTTGATATGCAATCGGTTCTTATTACTTATTACCCAGTATTTCCCAACACTTGGATAACGTATCCTCTTATGATTCTCCCGAATACAAAAGAGTCAAAATTAAGAAAGCCAAATTAAAATCTACTTATTCCTAAGTGATTTCGTTAAACAAGGTTTAAAGCCTTAATTATTGTTATTTATCTCTACCAAACTCTATCTCACTTTTCCAAGATACAATAGCGTAAATTGGCATTCGTTAATGTTTGCAACCACTAACGATTAATTTAAGAACAAGAAATAAATAAATATCAAGCTTCTTTCGAAATTGGAATCAATATCAAACTCTCAATAACATTATACCCATCTAGGGTTCACAACCTCAGTATTAGAGTTTAGCTACACATATTGATAACTAAAGAACAAAGGAGAATAATTGAATTCATCTTACAAAAATATAGAATTCTCAGTTTTGATCACCCAAAAACTTCTCTCAATTCGAAAATAATCAAAAGCTGTACTTTTCACTCTGAATTCTGACAAGTATATCTTCACACAACCCTAGAAAAGCTATTTATAGAAGCCCAAAACCCGAGGCGAGCAGCAGTCAAGTTTGACCTCGTTGCACGCATGCGGATCGCATTCCTGTCGCAGAACAGGAATGCGGTTCGCAAATCTTCATGTTCCATCGCAGATCACACCAGTCAGCTTCCCTCTCGTCGCATCTGAAATTGCGGTTCGCATATTGACTTTGCGATCGCATTCTTCACTCTATTTTTCACCCAGACTCTGTTCGTGTTTGCGATGAGAATGCGGTTCGCATTCCTATTTTGCGGTCACATTTGCGACCGCATTCTCAACTTGAAAGTTGGCTTAAAGTTCTATCTGCATTTGCGATCTTCTTGCAAATTATGCGACTCGCATAGCTGTTTTGCGATCGCAAAATTGAACCTGCTATGCTCCTGACCTCTTTTCTTGCCTTTGGCTGGCTTTTTGGACTTCTTTTCATGCTTCTGGATCTCTTCACTCAATACACTGAAATTACACTAAATTTACATAAGTATCGTGATAGATAACAAGTAGAACAAGTTAAACTCTAAACAAATAGTATCAAAATGTGCCGAAATTACCCGGCACATCAACACCCCCAAATTAAGCTCTTGCTTGTCCTCAAGCAACTAGCACGACACTGTCCTAAACTAGATTTTACTTATCAAATATAAAGAAATACTGACCATGGACGGTGTTTGTTGTTAACATCTTAAGTATTACCCTTTTTACCACTGTACCCCCTTTGAATCATTAAATGCTCAAAGGAAAACAATCAATTAGTGAACTTTTAGCCTCAACAAAGTAACTAAATGCTACTTTCAGCTGAATTTACTTATGCTTTCCTCAGAGCTCAACTGACTATCAACCTAGCAGTGTATGTGCCCTCACTTGAAAGAAAGTCCCACTTTCGCAATATTTATCATAGCAAACTCAAGGGACAAAAGTACTAGTACACTCGCTCTCAGAACAGAATTTCAAGTGTCACCACCTGCCATGCCATAGGCTTGCCCTTATTTTAATTCATCGCCTAGTTATAAGAACACTTGGTTAGAGATCACATAAGGACTTTATAAGATTGTAACGTCGGTTTAAGGAAGGGTAGGATGTAGATTTAGATAATAATGGCTACTTCCTCCTTGAACACTAATTACACTCTTCTTTCTTTCAACCTTTTGTTCCTTTTTGACCACATGGCCTCAATGGCCTTACAATCCCGCATTAAACCCCACGTGCATACCTCTTTATTTGATTCTCAAGCTTCTTTATACCACCCACATAGAATATTTCTTCTCTTTTTTTTTTTCCGAAGCTTCCATAGATTAACATGAGCTTTTGAGGTACGGGGTTCCAGTTTTATTTCACGATCTTGCCCATTTTCTTATTGATCCCCACCCCCAACTTAACTTTTAAAAATATTCTCAATGTTCAAGGAGGAATGGGTTCAAAAGAAGTCATCTTTGATGAATGGGATAAGGTTGTAATGCGGAGGCCAAGAAAAAGGCTACAAGGCTCAAAATAGAGTACTAGTGATATTCATTATGCACAGGTCGGCTGAAAAGGCTAGAAAGGTTTCATCACTAATCAAAGAAAGCCTAAGATCACTTCTCTAACTTAGCATACATATTATAGGCAACGAAGAACCAACCGGGCAAGTTCTAGATGGCAGCAGTGAACACAAGAACTATCAAAACAATGAGCTCACACACACTGGCACATCAACTGTTTGGTTAACATAGTTTACAGCTTTGGATTTCGCATTTAGTAACTCGAGGCTTTCCTCGTGTATAAATACACAATTCTAAGTAGACCTAGAGTTACTGAGCGAGCCTCAAATCCACCTAATTGATTTGTTCTAGAGGTCTATACTTCACATATGGTTACATACTTGATTGTCAACAGATGTACCATCCTGGTCAATATACTTCATACTCAACTGCCCGGTTCTACTATTACACCCTTGAAAAAGAACCCGACAAAAGAAAAAACAAGGGGGATTTATTGCTAACTATTTGATTACAACAACATATACACATAAATCATAAAGCATTACTATCTAATGTACAGGTATGAAATGTCACTGAACATGCTCACAGGTAAATCCAATATACAAACAAAACAAGAATACAAGACTACCACCCCCAACTTAAACACATGCATTGTCCCCAAGGCATAGAATAAAATGTAAAGGACAAGGGGCTCTCTGGTGGCGCAATTGCGCGAAGAGATGCAGTAGCCTAGGTCTCTGTCGGTGCTGGAGGAGAAGAGTGAGGCTGATCCGAAGCCGGAGGGGGAGCCGCTGAGCTGCTACCTTCTCCTACTGATGGCCATCTCCTGGCAGCCTTATCTACTAATGATCGCTCAATGGCTTCTTCGATGTCTGCCTGCTCTTGTTCTTCCTCTGCTATGGGCACTGCAATTTCTTTTCCTTTTGGCTTGGGGGTTGCACCCTCATCGATCTCTACACTGGCCTCCTCAGAGTCGTCCCCTTCAAATTCTGAAGACCCTTCCGAAGTCTCGTCATCAGTAGATTCAACCTGAACTGTAAGGGCGGGAGGCTGAGACACTTTAGCATATGACAGTGGGATGTCCGCCATGAGTGTCGTGAAGTCGAGGCCCAAGTCAGCATGGCCATCACCCTGATCACCCTCGTTGGGGAGGAGAGGAGATGTGTCGAACTCCAGATTTTTCATCTTCTGGAGGTCGGTCTTTAGTGATTTTACATCCTCCCGCAGTTGGGGTAGATCCCTTACTTCACCTTTTTCAATGCTTTCAACCCTCGACTCAAGCTTTGTCAACCTCTCTCCGAAGTCTAATTGTTGTTGTTGTAGCGGAGTCAAGGCTTGTTTAATTAGTGAGGGCAATGTCTTCAAGAGCTGGTCTACTTTAGAATTAGCATGATGAGCAATTAAACCAAGTCTTGAAATGGCTGGTATGTGTGAGGTTGATGGGCCGGTGGTAGCTGAGGGTGCAGGTGCTTCAGCAGCTGTAGAAGTTTCAGGATCTTGAGGAGACAGGAGGTTTTGAGAGTCAATGTCTTTTATTGGGGTTGTTTTTGGGGCCGGTGCATCACTGATACGGGTGATATCGATATCTCTCATAGACCTCCCAAGTCTGTCTCGTTGTGGTAAGAATGGTACATCCACCTCTTGGCAGAGGGTGGTGATCAGACTTGGGAATGGAAGTGATGTGGCCCGCTGAGTAGCTCGGATGCCAATTTCCTGGAAAATAAGGCTCCCCACATTAATCTTAACCCCCTTAATTATACATGCAATGAGAAGTGCCTTCTCAATGCTGATTTCTATTTCATTTCTGGAGGGTACTAGATGAGAAGTGGCGAAGCTTAGCCAATATTTGGCTTCCCTTGTGAGGTCCTCTTTGAAAATTTTCTTCCCAGGACTGATCCAGGCTGGAATCCCCTTCGCAATGATGGACGCTATCCATCCACGTTCATTCTCTCTGTTAGAGTACTTTGCATCGTACTCTGCTGTGCCTGATTCCCATTCAGGGAAGAATAGCTCATTGATGTGGTTGCTGTCACAGAACACAGCTTTACCCCGAACATGGACAGTGCCGGTGAAAATTCTATTGCGTCTATGGTACGCTGATCGTGATGCTCCGTACGACGCATAGAATTCCCGGACCATTGACTCGTTGTACTCCTTTGGGTCTATGGTGAAGTACTCCCAGTTCCTCATTTTAATGTTGTCAAGAATGTGAGGGTATTGTTCTGGAAGCCCATTCAGACTTAACTTTTTCTCCAGCTGAATCCTTCGCTTTGTGAGTGCTTCCCGGAATAAAGATCTTGAGACTTCAACTTCAAAGCGAAGCTGAAGGTCATCTCCTTTCTTCCTCCGTGCCTCAGCAACTAGATCAACTTCCGGAAAGCAATCCTCCTCTTCAGACTGAGAGGTGTTAGGTCTAGTTGAATCTTTCTTTGCTCGTTTGGTTTGTTCGGAGGTTGAAGCGGTGGAAAGCCTTTTGCTTTTGGGATTTTTTTAGCCATGTCTGCATAAATAGGATATGTTAGTGACATTATCATTATTCGAGAAAAGACAAAAACAAGAGAAATGACCAAAGAGTTGTAGATGTGCGGTGTGGTTTGCGATCGCATAACCACTATGCGAATCGCAAAGATATCGCATAGTGGTGATGTGCATAGGCCTGTTCGTGACATACAAATGCGGTCGCACTCTCATCACAAAATGAGATCTGCGATCGCATAACCACAGCATAATTCACCAGTGGTAGCTAAAGGTCCTGAGTGTGTTCGCGGTGGATCTGCGGTTCACAATTTGGTTTTGCAATTGCAAATTCACCGCATTTGTCGTCTCGCTCAGGCATCTAGGGTTTAGGAAAAATACGGTCTAATTGCGGTCCACATTTTGAATTTGTGGACCGCAAATACCTTCAAATACCCAAGAATATGCATCCCTTAAGCAAACAAACCCAAAATTTCTGTTTACCACTCGAAGAGCCTTGAACTTCTTTATTGAATAATAAACCCTAGGTTTTCAAACTATGAATTTAAGGTGAAGCAAAAAGTGCACATACCTTGGGAAGGAGATAGAAGCTCTTAGTTTAAAGGTAAATGAACTCTTGGCCTGACAGTTGTAATTTTCCGATGATGTTCGTCGGAAGTCTGCTCTGTTTCCGTCTTCTCTTCTTTTTGTTTGTTTGTGGCATTTTTTTTTATATATATACTTAGAGCGCAGGGTCAAAAATAGGAAAGATAATGCGAACACTTACCTGTCAGGTATGCGAGGTAATTGCGGTTCGCATAATTGAAATGCGAACTGCAATTTCAACCAACCTGTGAGCTGAAGCTTCTGTGTCGGATTGCGGTTGGAATGCGGTTCGCAGAATTGAAATGCGAACCGCAGATTAAGAGCCTCCATTGCATTTTCAACAGACCTCTGAACTGAATTCTCTGTGTCTGTTTGCGGCTGGAATGCGGTTCGCAGAATTGAAATGCGAACCGCAGATTTTCGAGCTCCATCGCATTTATGTCCATTAATTTTGCTCAAATTTATGCCTCTGTTTGCGGAACAAATGCGGTTTGCATGTCACAATTGCGATCGCATGTGTGCAGCAGTTTTCACCTCAATGCACTTTTGCAGTGTCAACAACTCCTCGTTAATTCTTGTGTTCATGCATCACCTTCCTGCATTTGAAAACCCTTCAAATAGACCTAAGTACAAGCGTAGCATTGAATTGCAAATAAATAAAAGCACAACATAAACAAAAACAAAAACTAATGGTACCACACATGGGTTGCCTCCCATGAAGCGCTTGATTTAACGTCGCGGCATGACGATGCTAGGATGCCTCTGCACTCATTCCGTGAGTGGGACTTGATCCTCTTGTAGAGCCAGCTGCTCTACCACGTGTTTTTCTCCACCTATACCCAAATAGTGTTTGATTCGCTGTCCATTAACCTTGAAGGTTCGGAGCCCATCCTCCGATGCCAATTCGACAGCTCCAAACGTGGAGACATTTACAACTTTGAATGGTCCTGACCGTTTGAACTTCAGCTTCCCCAGAAATAATTTAAGTCTTGAATTGAATAGCAACACCAAGTCCCCCGCCTTAAACTCTCTTTTCAAGATCTTTGTATCATGGACGAACTTCATGCGTTCTTTATAAACTGCTGCAATCTCATAAGCATGAAACCGGAATTCTTCCATTTCATTCAACTGTGCCAGCCGTAAAGCTCCGGCCTCCGCCCAGTCCATGTTTAATCTCTTCAAGGCCCACATGGCCTTATGCTCGAGTTCAACAGGTAAATGGCACGCCTTCCCAAAGACTAACCGATATGGGGATGTACCAATAGTAGTCTTGTAAGCTGTACGGTATGCCCAAAGAGCATCGTCTAGCTTTCTTGACCAATTAGTCCTATTTGCGTTCACAGTCTTGGACAGGATGATTTTGATTTCCCTATTGGATACTTCAACTTGGCCACTCGATTGTGGATGATAAGCTGTGGCAACCTTATGCTTAACTCCATACTTGTCGAGGAGACCTTTGAACACTCTGTTACAGAAATGTGATCCTCCATCACTGATGATGGCTCTTGGGGTGCCGAACCTGGTGAAAATATTCTTCTTTAGGAACGTGGTCACACTCCGAGCTTCGTTGTTTGGCAAGGCAATGGCTTCTACCCACTTGGATACATAGTCCACAGCCACTAGGATGTATTTCATCCCACATGTGCTTATGAAAGGGCCCATGAAGTCAATACCCCAAACATCGAATAATTCGATTCCCATAACAAATTTCATAGGCATCTCATGCCTCCTCAAAATCGGGCCCTGTCGTTGGCATTGGTCGCACGACTTCACCAACTGATTAGCATCCTGATAAATGGTTGGCCAGTAATATCCACACTCCAAAACCTTTGCAGCTGTTCTGTTGCCCCCATGATGACCCCCAACTGGTGAGTCATGGCATGCTTTCAGGATCGGTAGCATCTCTTCCTCGGGTACGCATCTTCGAATGATGTTATCCGTACAGACACGGAATAGGAATGGTTCTTCCCAATAATAATTTCGAGAATCCCTCAAGAACTTCTTCCTTTGGTACGATTCCAACCCTTCCGGAATAAAATCGCTGACAATGTAGTTAGCGATGTCAGCATACCATGGTGCAACTGAATTTGATATCATCAGTATATGTTCATCTGGAAAGGAATCATTTATCTCCAGCTCTTCTTTTTGTCTCCCTGCTTCCTCCAATCTAGACAAGTGATCTGCCACTTGGTTTGTGTTCCCTTACGATCCATGAATTCAAAGTCAAACTCTTGTAGCAGTAAAACCCATCAGATTAGTCGAGGCTTAGCATCCTTTTTCGCCATCAAATAACGGAGAGCAGCATGATCTTTATACACAATCACTTTGGAGCCCAATAGATATGCACGGAACTTCTCAAATGCATACACAATAGCTAACAGTTCCTGCTCCGTTACAGTGTAATTCATTTGCGCTCTATTAAGCGTCTTGGTAGCATAATATAGTGGGTGAAGAATTTTGTTGTGCCTCTGCTCCAGCATCACTCCAATAGCTACACCGCTAGCATCACACATAAGCTCAAAGGTAACGACCAATCCGATGTGACAATGATAGGAGCTGTGGTGAGCTTCCTTTTCAGTTCTTCAAAAGCAGTGAGGCATTTTTCATCAAAGACGAACTTGGTATCTTTCTCTAAGAGTTTACACATTGGGTGTGCAATCTTTGAGAAATCTTTTATGAATCATCTGTAGAATCCAGCATGCCCCAGAAAGCTACGGACACCTTTCACGGATATGGGAGGAGGGAGCTTGGAGATGATCTCAATTTTTGCCTTATCCACCTCAATACCATCCCTGGAGATTTTATGCCCAAAACAATACCTTCATCCACCATGAAGTGGCATTTTTCCAAATTTAATACAAGGTTTGTTTCTTCACATCGTTTCAACACTTTCTTGAGATTCTTCAAGCATTGCTCAAAAGTTTCCTCGACTACTGAAAAATCATCCATAAAGACTTCGAGGAAATCTTCCACCATGTCCGAAAAAATCGACATCATACATCTCTGGAAGGTAGCTGGAGCATTGCACAAGCCGAAAGGCATTCGACTGAAGGCAAATGCTCCATACGGGCAGGTGAACGTTGTCTTCTCTGATCTTCCAAAGCAATATTTATCTGATTGTACCCGGAGTATCCGTCGAGGAAGCAATAAAAGGACTTTCCGGATAGCCGATCAAGCATTTGATCAATAAAAGGCATAGGGAAGTGATCGTTGCACGTGGCACTATTGAGCTTCCTGTAATCCATGCATACTCGCCATCCAGCTACGGTCCTTGTTGGAATCAGTTCATTCTTTTCATTCTTGACCACAGTCATGCCTCCTTTCTTTGGCACACATTGCACTGGACTCACCCACGAACTATCTGCAATCGGGTAAACAACTCCTGCATCCAGCCATTTTATTATCTCTTTCTTCACCACTTCCTGCATTGATGGATTCAGCCGTCTCTGGTGCTCCACGCTCGGTTTTGTTCCATTTTCAAGTTGAATCTTGTGCTCACAGATTCCGGCCGGAATTCCCCGAATGTCCGCAATTGTCCATCCGATTGCCTGTTTGTGTTCCTTCAAAACTTGCAGCGACTGTTCTACCTGCACATCATTCAACAACGAAGACACAATTACCGGTGAAGTATTATTCACACCAAGAAATTTATACCTCAAATGTGAAGGCAGCGGCTTGAGCTCTAATTGGGGTGGTTCAATAATGGAAGGCTTTGCTGGAGGTGTAGCTCTATTTTTTCCAAATCTAGGGACAGTTTTGGTGGCGTATATGAATAAGAGCCACGTCCTTCTAATGCATTCACAGATTCCATGGACCCATCCAAATCATTACCATCGAAATTCACCAATATGGCTGCCAATGCTTCACCTAAACATTGCTCCTCCATTTTCATTTCAACGGCTTCATCAACTTCATCGATGATACCGAGTAGTGAAATGTTCTCATACTTGGTTGGCAGCTTCATCCCCTTACTGGCTTGAAAAGTGACTTCTTCATTATTTACCCGAAACTTTATTTCATTGCGCTCCGAGTCCATAAGAGCTCTTCCAGTAGCTAAGAAAGGTCTTCCCAGTATAATGGGGATTTCCTTGTCTACAGCACAATCAAGGATCACAAAATCAGCTGGAATATTAAACTCTCCAACTTTTACAGTTACATCATCCACAATACCAACTGGTCTTTTAATAGATCGGTCAGCCATCTGCAACCTCATGCTTGTCGGCCTCGCCATTCCTAACCCGCTTGCTTGTAGATGGCTAAAGGCATTAGATTAATACTGGCTTTATTGTCACATAATGCCTTAGCAAAATCGCGCACTCCAATAGTACACAGAATAGTTAATGCTCCTGGGTCCTCTTTCTTCTGGATTGGATTGGTGGCTATGATAGAGCTGACCCTGTGAGTCATATTTACCACCTCATTCCTGGTGGTTCTCTTTTTCGTAATCAGATCCTTCAGATATTTGGCAAACCCAGGCATTTCTTGGAAAGCCTCCAAGAAAGGTATATTAACTGACAGCTGCTTGAGAATGTCGTAAAACTTCTCAAATTTGCTGTCGTCAACTCTCCTTGCAAGTCTCTGAGGAAAAGGAGGAGGAGGTCTAGGAATTGGTGGAAAAACGGTTGATGTTTCTTCTGCCTTATCCTTTACCCCTTCCTGAGTCTCATCTATGTTCACTACAATTTCTGGATTCTCACCTACCTCAGCGACATTATCTCTTTCAACTTCAACCTTTTTCTGAAGCTCTTCAGCATCATCTCTACCCTGTAATGTCTTACCACTCCTAGTCGTGACAGCCATAATATGAGCAGTTGGGCCACTTCCACTTCCCTTAGGATTTGCAACCGTGTCGCTAGGAAGTGTTCCTTTCTGTTGTGGATATTGCTCACGAGAAAGGTCCCTCATTTGCAATTCCAACTTTTGGATCGCTGCTGTGTGGGAGCCAACCAATTCAGTCATGTTTTCCATGGACGTGTCTGACTTCTCTTGGTTCTGTAATATCCTCTCGAGCATACTCTCCAACTTAGATTCACTTGAGGGTCCCTGATTCGGATAGTGCCCTTTCGGAGGAACATAGGGATTGGAACTTCGGTTTGGAAAATGGTTACTGTTGTTCCAATTTCCCTGACTAGAGCCAGTTTGTATCATTCCGCCATTGTTGGGGGACCTTGCCCTTGCGGGTTTGGTCTCTAATGATTTTGTGTC
Organism: Nicotiana obtusifolia; assembly: GCA_002018475.1. Classification (NCBI taxonomy): domain Eukaryota; kingdom Viridiplantae; phylum Streptophyta; class Magnoliopsida; order Solanales; family Solanaceae; genus Nicotiana; species Nicotiana obtusifolia. The sequence goes on from MCJB01049275.1 coordinate 234,521, forward strand.
GCTTGACCCTGATAAGGTGGCCTTTGATAACCCCCCTGAGCATTGTTGACATAATTTGCCTCTTCATATTCATCACCTTGCATTGGTTGCACATTATCCACCACATTGACTTTCTTCTTCTGATTTTCTGTGAACAACTTTGTCAAGACATTAACATTTGTGGCAAGTTCAGCAATCACTTGGTCCCGTTCTTGGTTTTCTTTGATCAAGTTATTCATAGAAGGAGACCCAATTGTAATGCCACCTATAGTATCCTCAGAATGCCAATCTTGATTGTGTTTAGCCATTTTATCCAAAATCTGAGTTACTCTAGCGAAGGTCTTATCCATGAAAGAACCAGCAGCAGCATTCTTCGCTATCGATTGGTTCATAGGATCCAAACCCATGTAGAACTTTTCCAGCAAGATGGAGTCTGGAAAACCATGGCTTGGAGGCCTCACCAAATACAATTTGAAACGTTCCCACGCTTCGTGCAGTTGTTCACCAGGTAGTTGTTTGAAGAAAAATATCTTGTCCCGGAGCTCAGATTTCTTGCTTTGCGGAACCACTTTGACAAGAATGTCCGGACCAATTCAGGCCATGAACGGATGGAATTTGGAGGAAGGTTTTGAAGCCATTTCCTCGCATCTCCAGCCAACGAGTACTTAAAGCATCTGAGCCTCAATGCATCGTCAAAGACGTTATTTTGCTTGTGCGTCGCACAAACACCCAAAAAGTTCCTGAGCTGCTGCGTCGGATCGTCATCAGTAGAGTTTCTGAAGTATCCTTCAGCTTTCAGCATCAAAATCAGCCCATGTTCTACTTTGAACGTAGCAGCACCTATAGCTGGAGGTACTATAGCATTGGTATCTTCAATATATTCTTCAATGTCGGCAAACGGATTCTCTTCCTGCTCCACATCCACATCATCTATATGTTCCGCCATATCTTCCTGCCTACAACCACCAAAACAAACAGCGTGCAATCAAGTGGAATTAGACTTATAGTAAAGTATACACTAATTAGAAATTTCAAAACCGTATTCCCCGGCAACGGCGCCAAAATTTGATTCGCTCAAATTACACCTTAACAATAGTGTAAGCGATCGATGTCAAATATAGTAACCTAACGAGGTTGGGGTCGAATCCCACAGGGAATAGGCGTGAAACTATTATCCAATTAATGCAATACTTTACTTAGTCGTAATTCTATCAAGTAGCCAAAACAAATAAATCGGTGTTGAATATGTAAAGAAAAGTAAACTAAGAACTGGTGTTTGAGAATAATTTAAACGTACAAATATGAATTTAAGATACTAAGGTTGTGTTCCCCCTAATATAGTAGAATATTCTTGATATTGATATTTAAGTCCGTTCTTGATATGCAATCGGTTTTTAATAACTTATTATCCAGTATTTCCCAACACTTGGATAATGTATCCTCTTAAGATTCTCCCAAATACAAAAGAGTCAAACTTAAGAACAACCAATCATTCGCCAAATTAAAGTCTTCTTATTTCTAAGTGATTTCGTTAAACAAGGTTTAAAGCCTTGAATTATTGTTATTTATCTCTACCAAACTCTATCTCACTTTTCCAAGATAAGATAGCATGAATTGGCATTCGTTAATGTTTGCAACCACTAACGATTAATTTAAGAACAAGAAATAAATAAATATCAAGCTTCTTTCGAAATTGGAATCAATATCAAACTCTCAATAACATTCCACCCATCTAGGGTTCACAACCTCAGTATTAGAGTTTAGCTACACATATTGATAACTAAAGAACAAAGAAGAACAATTGAATTCATCTTACAAAAATCTAGAATATTCAGTTTTGATCACCCAAAAGCTTCTCTCAATTCGAAATATTCAAAAGCTGTACTTTGCACTCTGAGTTCTGACAAGTCCCCCGTCACAAAACCCTAGAAAAGCGATTTATAGAAGCCCAAAACCCGAGGCGAGCAGCAGTCATTTTTGACCTCATTGCACTTATGCGGATCGCATTCCTGTCGCAGAACAGGAATGCGGTTTGCAAGTCTTCATGTTCCATCGCAGATCACACCAGTCAGCTTCACTCTCGTTGCATCTGAAATTGCGGTTCGCATGTTGACTTTGCGATCGCAGAATGCGATCGCAATCTTCACTCTATTTTTCACCCAGACTCTGTTCGTGTTTGCGATGGGAATGCGGTTCGCATTCCTGTGTTGCGGTCACCTTTGCGACCGCATTTTCAACCTGAAGGTTGGCTTACAGTTCTGTCTGTATCTGCGATCTTCCCGCGAATTATGCGACTCGCTTAGCTGTTTTGCGATCGCATAATTGTTTCTGCGATGCTCTGACCTATTTTCTTGCCTTTAGCTGGCTTTTTGGACTTCTTTCCATGCTTCTGGATTTCTTCACTCAATACACTGAAATTACACTAAAATTATGTAAGTATCGTGATAATTAACAAGTAGAACAAGTCAAACTTTAAACAAATAGTATCAAAATGTGCCGAAATTACCCGGCACACCAGTGGTACGCCTACCACAAGGTTTCTTCTATTCGGCATAAAGTTGATGGTCAACTAGATTAGTTGAGTAAGAATTGTTAGGAGTCGAAGAGGTCCAGTGTCAAAATTGTGGGTAGTGTTATAGGAGTCTGTTAGAAGTTTAAAGGGTCTAGTGTCACATTAGTAAAGTCGTGTCTAGAGTCAACGAAATGATAATTGGGTTGGGAGGTTAGTTGTAGGATATTGACTGTAAGTGAGTACTGACATTGATTGAGCTAAGTTGAAGTCAAGTTTGGTTTGGTTATAGCTGAATTTCCCCCTGGCCAGGATGATTGTATTGCTGTTATTTGTTCCCTTCCTGGGAAGTTGTTATGTTGATTTGATCCCTTGCCGGGACTTCTTATGATTGTTGTGATGATGAAAGTGGGAGCGGGTGGTACGCCTACCACAGTGTAAATTGTAAGTGGGAGCGGGTGGCACGCCTGCCACGGGATGTGATGTATGTGGGAGCGGGTGGCACGCCTGCCACAAGAAGTTACTGTAAGTGGGAACAGGTTGCACGCCTGCAACAAGAGGTTACCGGAGGAAAAAGGGTGGATTGTATTTCATTTCGTTTGTGTTAAAAGCTGAATTGCTGTTTTCCTTCTTACTCTTTGATGATTCCTTTTGCTTTATTTGTCTGCCATTATGATGTATGCTTTCTTTTCCCTGTTTAAGTTGTTTATGTATTTTATCTTCTGCTGTCGATACATATATGCTTAAAAATTTGCACAGGTTTATCTGGAGTCTGGTCCTAGCCTCGTCACTACCTCGCCGGGGTTAGGCCAAGCACTTACCAGCACATGGGGTCGGTTGTGCTGATACTACACTCTGCACTTTGTGCAGATCTCAGTGCCGTAGGCTACAAACAGTAGGAAGCTTCCAGCCACTGATTTTCAAGCGACCCAAGGTAGATCTGTAGACGTCCGCGGATCTTGGAGTCCACTGTCCATTTCTTGTATCTGTTTCTTCTATGTAGTCCAGAAACAACATTTTGTTATATTCTTCATACCCTGTTTGTAGTACTCTTAAGTAGTATGTGAAACTGTGACACCAGATCTTGGATAGACCATTGCGGGTAGTTTATCGGCGATAGTTGTGTAAAGTATTAACTTTGTGTTTATTTCGCTTGTTGAATTACTGCTTTTCAGTTGATGCATTTATGATGTAATGAATTCGTAAATAGAAACATGATAATTAGTCCTATTGACTGGCTTTCCTATCTTTCACTAGTAGGCGCTATCATGACGCCCGAGGGTGGGAAATCCGGGTCGTGACAGTGAGCCACAGTTCATTTCGAGGTCCTATATCTTTTGTCCTTTGTACATAGCATTTTGAATGATAGCGGGGGCCTTATCGCTGGCATTGTCATAACACTCTTTGGTTTGTGATATAGAATCCGTAGATATTCTGTGGGTTGTATATTGGTGTTGGGAAAGTCAAACTAAAAATGTTATATTTGTATCACATGTTCCATTTCAAACTATGAATGTATAATGTATTTTGAGACTTATAAATGGAGTAACAAATGGTAATGAAATGGTGTTGTTCGCGTGACATTCTGATTGCCTAATAATGAAATGTATCTTCTCTTTATTATTGGGTGAGTCGGGTAGATGGCATTAGGCAGGCTTGCTCGATCGGGGTATCTAGGTTGAGCGCCGGTCACGCTCCCTGTGGTTGGGGCGTGACAAGGTTGGTATTAGAGCCTAAGGTCTTAAGGTGTCAAAGGATGTCTCGGAGCCGTGTTTAGTAGAGTCCTTCTTATAGCTGTGTTGTCAACCACATCTATAATTAGAAGGCTACTTGGTCATTTAGGAATAATACCTTTCTTTGATGTTCTAGATGGTGCAATAAAACTGATTGTAAGACAGTTCCTCCTTTAACTCGTGCGTTGCTTTGATTTTCAGTACGTGGCACCTAGGTAGAAGGAAAGGACTGGCCAAGGAGCAGATGCCACCCTAGGAGTGGCAGTCGAGGGATGAGGATATTCCCCTAGCCACTATACTTCCTGGTTCTACTACCCCTACTCAGACTGCACCAATCCCTACTCCTACTGAGGGTGCATCTATTCCAGCTCAGGCCCCAGCTTCCAGTCCCGATGTTTCTTATGGGGACCTTAGGGGAGCCATATAGATGTTGGCTCAGATAGTGGCTTCAAAGTCCCAAATATCGAATGTTGCACCTGCTTCTCCCAGCCATCAAGGGGATTCTGGTAGTTCCAGGGTAAACATGTTTCTTCAGTTAGATCGTACAGTGTTCAAGGGTACTAATCCTGAGAAGGACCCCAGGACTTTATTGATGAGATGCACAAGACTCTTTGAGTCATGCGTGCTACTAAGACGGAGGGAGTGGAGTTGGCCTCTTACCGCCTGAAAGAGGTGGCCTACTATTGGTTCGAGATGTGGGAGGAGTCCCGTGAGGAGAGGAGCCCTCCGGTGAGGTAGAGTGAGTTTGCCAACGACTTTATCGACCTTTTCTTGCCTGCTGAGACTAAGGCAGCCTGTGCCTCCAAATTTGAGAGTCTGTAACAAGGTAGCATGCGTGTGTAGGATTATCATATGATGGTTGCGCGCCTCTCCAAGTATGCCATCTACATGCTGCCCACTAAGGAGGCTAGAGTGCGCCGGTTTGTGCAGGGCCTTAGCCCTTTGGTTATTAATGCGGCCGCTGCAACTACCTTGAATTCTCATATGAACTATGGTAAGATAGTGGCATTTTCCCAAGCCACAGAGCCCTGCAAACTGAAGAATATAATGGAGCGAGAGGGTAGAAACAAGGTCCGGTCAACGGGCAACTTTAGTGGTACTTTTGGTGGTGGTGGTAGAGGGACGTCAGGTCAACCCCACTCCTTTGCTCAGTCTTCAGTCAGTCCATAGCCATCACGGCCCAGTTAGTAGCAGTGGAGCCATTTCAGGTGCAGCCAGGGGAACATGGGATCCTACCAGTAAGGTCAGCCTGCAGGGAGATTCCAGCAGCAGAGGCCCCCATACCCTAGGTGTAGGAAGATGTACTTTGGGGCCCGCTTTATGGACTAGACCATATGCTACAGGTGTGGTTTGAGGTGTCACATTCAAAGGGATTTCCATTCATCCCACAACAGCATGGGCAGAGGAGCAGCACAGCCCGCCAGTTCTGCAGCTACTATATTCACAACACCTCCTCCAGCTCGAGCCACTCCAGATGTTATTACAGATATATTGACTGTCCAATCTCATGATGTATATGATCTTATCAATCTCGGTTGCACTTTATCATATGTTACTTCTTATGTTGCTATGGAATTTGGGATAGAACCGGAACAACTTCCTGAGCCGTTCGCTGTATCTGCTCCGGTTAGTGAGTCTATTGTGGCCGCGCGGGTTTATAGGGATTGTGTTGTCATGGTGCGTGGTCGGGACACCATGGTCGATTTCATAAAATTGGGGATGGTTGATTTTGATGTAATATTGGGGATGGACTGGCTTTATTCATGTTTTGCCAAGCTTGATTGCCAAACCAGAACCGTTAGGTTTGAATTTCCAAATGAGCCAGTTATTAAATTGAAGGGGGATGATGTGGTGCCTAAGGGTAGGTTTATTTCTTTCCTTAAGTCCACGAAGATGATGAAAAAGGGGTGTATTTTCCATTTGGTTTGGGTTACAGACACCGATGCCGAGGCACCTACACTTGAGACCGTGCCTGTTGTGAATGAATTTCCAGAGGTCTTTCCTGATGAGCTCCCTGGATTCACCAGACAAGGAGATTGATTTTGGGATTGATGTGAGGCCAGGCACATAACCTATATCTATTACACCCTACAGAATGACACCATCAGAATTAAATGAGCTAAAGGAACAATTTAAGGACTTGCTCGAGAAGGGTTTCATCCGGACGAGTGTGTCGCCTTGGGGTGCACCGATTCTCTTTGTAAGGAAGAAAGATGGGTCACCGAGAATGTATATTGACTATCGGCAGCTCAACAAGGTCACGATCAAGAATAAGTACCCATTAGCAAGGATAAGTGACTTGTTTGATCAATTGGAAGGTGCTAGTTATTTCTCCAAGATTGATTTAAGATCTGGGTGTCACCAATTGAAGATCAGGGAGCAGGATACTGCAAAAGCAGCTATCAGAACCCGGTATGGGTATTTTGAATTTCTGATAATGTCTTTTCGGCTAACAAATGCCCTGGCAGCTTTCATGGATCTTATGAATCGAATCTTCAAGCCTTTTCTCGACTGCTTTGTTAGTGTTCATTGACGATATTCTGGCATATACACGAAGTCGAGAAGACCACGCTGATCATCTCAGGGCAGTTTTGCAGACTCTATATCAGCACAAGTTGTATGCGAAGTTTTCGAAGTGTGAATTTTGGCTTGAATCTGACGCATTCTCGGGTCATGTCATCTCCAAAGAAGGAATTAAGGTTGATCCTCTGAAGGTTGCAGCGGTGAAGAATTGGAGACCTACAACTCCAACAAAGATTCGCAGTTTCTTAGGCTTAGCTGGGTATTACAGAAAGTTTGTTAAGAATTTCTTTACTCTTGCCTCTCCGTTGACTAAATTGACATAGAAGATGGTTTAGTTCCAATGGTTAGATGCATGTGAAAGGAGCTTCCAAGAGTTGAAATCATGATTAACTACGGCACCGGAGCTGACCCTACCAGATGGAACAAATGGGTTTATGGTATATTGTGATGCTTCAAAAATCGGACCACGGTTTGTATTTATGCAACATGGAAAATGTGATCTCTTATGCTTCTAGGAAACTCAAGAATCATGAGAAGAACTATCCAACACGTAACTTAGACCTCGCGGCTGTGGTTTTTGCATTGAAGATTTGGCGTCATTATTTGTATGGGGTCCATGTGGATATATTCACGGACCATAAGAGTCTTCAATATATTTTCAAGCAGAAAGAATTGAATCTGAGGCAGAGAAGATTGCTTGAATTAGTCAAAAATTATGATATCGATATCCGATATCATCCGGGGAAGGCTAATATTGTGGCGGATGCCCTTAGTAAAAACTCTATTGGTAGTTTGGCTCACTTGGAGGCATATCAAAGGCCGTTGGCCAAGGAGGTTCATCGGTTGGCTAGTTTGGGAGTTTGTCTTGTGGACTCTGGTGAATAAGGGGTGACTATGCAAAATGGGGCTGAATCATCGCTTGTTCTGGAAGTCAAAGAGAAGCAACTACGATCCATTGTTGGTACATTTGAAGGAATGAATTCATAAACATAAGACCATGGCTTTTTCTCTTGGCATGGATGATGGTACACTAAGGTACTAAGGGCGACTGTGTGTTCCATATGTAGACAGCCCGAAAAGAATCATGACCGAGGATCACAATTCCATGTATTCCATGCACCCAGGCTCTACAAAGATGTACCATGATCTTAAGGAAGTCTACTGGTGGAATGACATGAAGAGAGAGGTAGCAGACTTTGTGGCAAGATGTCCAAATTGTCAACAAGTGAAGGCTGAACATAAAAGGCCCGGTGGGTTGGCACAGAACATAGAAATTCCGATGTGGAAATGGGAGATGATCAATATGGACTTTGTGGTAGCACTACCTCACATTTCTCGAAAGTTCTACTCGATTTGGGTGATTGTGGATAAGGGAACAATATGCTCAGTTGTATATTAATGAAATAGTCAGGTTGCATGGCACTCCAGTTTCCATCATTTCGATCGAGAGGCACAATTTACATCTAATTATTGGACGGCATTTCGGCAAGGTTTGGGTACTCAGGTGAATCTTAGTACAGCCTTTCACCTGCAGACTGATGGGCAGGTAGAGCAGACTATTCAGACGCTTGATGATGTTACGCATTTGTGTTCTTGACTTCAAAGGTAGCTGGGATGATGGTTTGCCACTCATACAATTTACGTACCACAACAGTTATCACGCTAGCATTCAGATTGCACCGTTTGAGGCTTTATATGGTAGGAGATGTAGATCTCCCAATGGATGGTTCGAGATTGGGGAAGTAGAGTTTCTAGGAAAAGACCTCGTGCATCAAGCTATGGAGAAGGTTAAGATCAATAAGGAGCAGTTGAAAATTGCTCAGACTCGTCAAAAATCCTATTCAGATGTTCCTCGTATGGATTTGGAGTTCAAAGAAGATGATTGTGTATTCTTGACGGTTTCCTCTATGAAGGGTATAATGCGGTTTGGTAAGATAGTGAAATTGAGTCTGAGGTATGTCAAACTGTAAAGAATCACTCAGAGGATTGGTCAGGTGGCTTACAGGCTAGAACTACCTACAGAAATGTCTTTAGTGCACCCAGTGTTTCAAGTATCCATGTTGAAGAAGGTGGTTGGAGATCTGTCGCTTATTATTCCGGTTGAGAATATAAAGGTTAACGAAGAGCTGACTTATGAAGAAATTCCAATTGCCATTCTTGATAGGCAAGTCCGAAAGTTGAAAAATAAAGAGATTGCCTCCTTGAAAGTGCTATGGAGAAACCAACAGGCTGAAGATCTCACCTGGAAGGCCGAGGAAGAAAAGAAGAAGAATTACCCTTATTTTTTTTAATATCTATGTAATCGTTTCTATGATGTTTTGCCTTATGAATTATCATTATGTATCACTTGTACAATTTATGCTAAGGGTGTTCATTTTTGATAATGTATTATCCATGAGGCCACGGTTGGTGTTAATTTCATGTTATGTTGCGTCATTGGATTATGTATATGTTGTTAGGATTGGTTCCTAGGATTCTCAGACAGGTGGATAGGCCAGGTTGCAAAGGAAACTTTGCCGAAATTTCTGGAACTTTAGGGAGTTAGTCAAAAAATTAGAACTACTGGTGTATGAAATAGCAGCTGAGTCGCATTTGTTTCTAATGAAGGATTTTGACCCACTTTCAAGGACTGATGATCTTAAGCGGGGTAGGACATAAGGCCCTGTAAAATTTGACCTAGAACTCGGGGTTTCGTGATGCCAAGGTGGACTTATGTGTTGATGATTGTAGTGCCACGGTACGGACGTTTTGGGTTGAATAGTACGTTGGGGAGTTGGAGAAAATTTTTGGCAGAGCAGGGCATTTTTACGGGTCCACTATGCGACCGCAGTATCACTCTGCGGGCCGCAGATCGGTCGCAGAGTGCAACAGAAAAATGGCCAATTTTGGAGGGTCATTTTTGGCCCAGTATGATGCCGCATAATGCTTTTGCAGGCCGCACAATCCATCATAGATCCAGCATGACGATTTCCGGAGGGGAGTTCTTCAGCGCATTATGCAACCGCAGAACTAGTCTGCAGACCGCAGACCTACCGCAGACCTGACCCGAACAACGCAGTTCTTGACATCACTTCTGTGGCACATTTTGTGGACCACATATCCATTCTACTGTCCACTCTTTGACCGCAGAGCTGTGTTCGGAGGGTCCATTTTCTGGTTTTTTAAAAACCCAACCCTACTTGGAATATATAGACGTTAAGGACCATTTGTTAAGTAAAAATCTGATATTTTCAGAGTGAGGAAGTTCTCTAGAGTGAGAGGGGATTCCTAAATTAATTGTTCAGCAATTCTTGCTCAAGGCTTGGATAATTAACAAGGAAAACTCACTAGGTCTTCATCCTAGAGGTAAGATTCTACTCCCCAGCCCTCAATTTCGGGATTTAACTAAAAATAGGTAATGATAAAAGCAATTCTCGGATGTGGGAGTTGTTCATTATGCATGCATGTACTTTCAAGGTTTGTGAGAAGATTGTTAGAGCGGAATTGAGTAGACTTTGGGTAGTGGGATGAAGGAATCCACCATAGGAGGACCTTGAAATCATAATGCCCACCTAATGTTTGATAAAATGCTCAAATGAGCTAGAACCATGAACTTCTTCCTAATTAGTGTTCAATATTGTTATATTTCCAAATAGATCGAAGTGGATAAGATTCCCGAATCATTGTAGTAATTTAAGGAAGCTCAAGGCGAGGTATGTTGGCTAAACTTCGCTCTCAGAATTGAATCCCACAGTGTTCTTGTAATCCCACAGTGGCACTGCATCTTTAATAGATGCAGGTGGTTCCACAACGGGCAGCATTGAGCAGTGATAGTAGTACACCCTCTCCTTCACTGACTTGGTGATCTCCGCTTAATTTCGGGGTCCTGTATCTTTTGTCCTTTGTACATAGCACTTTGAGTTATAGTCGAGGCCTTGTCGCTGGCACTATCATAACACTCTTTGGTTTATGTTAGAGGCTCCGTAGACATGGTGTGGGCTGTATATTGGTGTAGGGAAAGTCAAACTAAAATTGTTGTATTTGTATCACATGTTCCACTTAAAACTATGAATGTGTAATATATCTTAGACATATAAATGGAGTAACCAATGGTAATGAAATGGTGTTATTCGCGTGACCTTCTTATTGCCTAATTAATTAAATGTACCTTCTCTTTATTCTTAGGTGAGTCAGGTAGACGACATTGTGCAGGCTTTCTCGACGGGGTATCTCGGTTGAGCGCTGGTTGCGCTCCCCGAGGTCGGGGCGTGAAAATGCGGTAAATAAATAAGTAAGGGAGAAAAAGAAAACAAAGAACAATAGTCAACATGGTTATCAAATAATCATAAAATTCAAAAAACATGATTGATAAGTAAAACAAATAAAGGAGAGCGGAGCGGGAAGTTCATGGTGCAACAACTTTGAGCAGGGAATGGGACGTGCATCAAAGAAGTCTAACAAAGCAACTCAATTAATCATCCCACACAGGAAAAAATCTGTTATGGTAAGAGCCTAAGTTATCCTCATCAGACTCGCCATGTTGTCACGCCCCATTTTCATGCGAAAGAGGGTTTCAAAATGCGACAACTCTTTTAAACGGATATTAAAAGAGAAGAGTCTCTACTTAATGATTGTAAGGTGCGTTGAGGAACCTGTTTGCAAATAACTTTGTTTTAACTAGTCAACATTGCCAAAGATCAGGTAAGGGCTCAAATTACCTCGAAAAGAAGGTTTTAGGCACTCTTCAAGGTCCACAAATGTGGTTCCTGGCCTAATTTTAAGCTATGTGGGAATATCAACTAATTAACTAAATTATCCAAAGTGAAGGTACAAATTGATTCATTATTAAACTAAGTGAATATGCGGTCAAATAGGTCACTAATTATTCTAAGTGGAGCATAATGACTGAATATTGTTCTAATACTAATAATCGACCAAATTAGAGGATATGTGAAGAAGTGGAACAAAGATAATACAAAGATATAATTGGAAATGGAATAAGAAAATGACTCATTAATTAACTAATATTAATCGACAAATCATGCGATTACACAGAAGCTCAAAACCTTAGAGCTACTTTAACAAATCCTAGGTGCTAATCACTAAGCTTGGATAGAACATACATGAATAACTAGACATAGTTGGGTGGGGGGGGGGTCCTAAGATTTTAAGCCTAAAGGATCACCCCATGCAACATAAATAATACTTTTTAACCTTAAGTGCAATGGTTGCTCATATTATCCAGCGAGCACAGACTATCATCTTCAGCTACCCGATTACTATATTTAACCTAAAGCGTACTAATTCAATTTTGAATCGTACCCTATGGGTGCCTACCCTTCCCATCCTATAGTCCAGGAGGTGTTGGACAAATATGAGGATGGTTCTAGAACCGTCCTATGATTGCTCAAAAATTAAAACTAAGCGCCAAACAAGTGAAATACATAGGAATTCAAAGAATACAATTAGCATGTAAAGGGATCACACTTACCTTCCATATAGACTCATATAGGTGCAAAGAATGTTACTAATTAAACTGATTTTAAGGAGGTAGCAGAATTAAATCTGACGATATATTGGATAGGTTATATCCTATGAGCATGGTTTCCAGACGAGAGGATATGTCAAATAGTTTTACAAACTAACTCTTATCATTGAATTATTTGGTTTAGGCCTAAGACATGATTTATAAGTGAAAATTGTAAGTGGCCAGTTACGACAGTGAGGGGTATAAACTATCTAAGTGTCAATCCTATATGCATGATCTCTACGTGAATGTCATTGCAAAAATACAAAAGCAGACTTTCGTTATCAGATCCTATAAGAAGGGTTTCTATGTGACTTGGGACTTAGATTGTTTAAGTTATGAAGTTACCAAGTGGCACAAGTCATCTTGTAATCCTATAACTATAATTTGTAGGTGTAAAGTCCTATTATCATGATGTCTAAGCGTAGTGGCACAAACAGTCGAGCAAATTAGCATAGAGTAGGTCCTATGGGCATGATTTCTAAGTGTAAAAATGTGATATCTGAGCAGTGGTGAAGATAAGCGAACAATTTAACACATAAGAGACCCTATAGGCTTGTTAACTATGTGATATTATTGGTTTGTTAAGCTACTAGGTAAAATATATAGGGAGTGTCCAATCCCCATTAATTAAAGTCCTAAAACTCATGATTTATAAGTAAAGCATGCATAAGATAAGAATCCTATTGGCATGATGGTTAGTAGCAGGTAGCACGTAGTGAATTAAGCATGATTTGTAGCAACAAGTAGCAGGTAAGGATGTTGGAACCTATATGTATGTTATCATCCAAGCATGCAAGAACAGAACTATCCCTAGGTCCATCTTAACTATTTCCCCATCATTCGTCTTCACAAGTTATTAGAAACCAAAACAATAGTTACAGGCCCAATACGAATACATAAATAGCCCTGTCGTACTTCTGGGCATTTGATGTGCCGGGTAATTTCGGCACATTTTGATACTATTTGTTTAAAGTTTGACTTGTTCTACTTGTAATTATCACGATACTTACATAATTTTAGTGTAATTGTAGTGTATTGAGTGAAGAAATCCAGAAGTATGGAAAAGAAGTCCAAAAAGCCAGCTAAAGGCAAGAAAAGAAGTCAGGAGCATCGCAGATGCAACTATGCGATCGCATAACAGAAATGCGAGTCGCATAGTTTGCAAGTGGATCGCATATGGAGACAGAACACAAAGCTAACTTTCAGGTTGAAAATGCGATCGCAAAGATGACCGCAAAACAAGAATGCGAACCGCAAAGTGGCCTGGTGGAATCGCAAACATGAAAAGAGTTCTGGGTGAAAGATGGTGTGAAGAATGCGATTGCATTCTGTGATCGCAAAGTCAACATGCGAACCGCAAATCCAAATGCGACGAGAGTAAAGCTGACTAGTGTGATTTGCGATGGAATATGAAGATTTGCGAACCACATTCCTGTTCTACGACAGGAATGCGGTTCGCATTTATGCAACGAGGGCAAATCTGACTGCTACTCGCCTTGGGTTTTGGGCTTCTATAAATAAATTTTCTAGGGTTTTGTGAGGCGAGACTTATCAGAATTCAGAGTGCAAAGTACGGCTTTTGAATATTTCAAATTGAGAGAAGCTTTTGGGTGATCAAAACTGAAAATTCTAGATTTTTGTAAGATGAATTCAATTATTCTTCCTTGTTCTTTACTTCTCAGCATGTGTAGCTAAACTTAAATGCTAAGGTTGTGAACCCTAGATGGGCATAATGTGATTGAGAGTTTGATATTGATTCCAATTTCAAAAGAAGCTTGATATTTATTTATTTCTCGTTTTCAATTAGTCGTTAGTGGTTGCAAACATTAACGAAGGCCAATTAATGCTATCTTATCTTGGAAAAGTGAGATAGTGTTTAGTAGAAATAAATAACAAAAATTCAAGGCTTTAAACCTTGTTTAACGAAATCTCTTAGGAATCAGTAGATTTTAATTTGGCAAATAATTAGTTGTTCTTAAGTTTGACTCTTTTGTATTCGGGAGAATCTTAAGAGGATACATTATCCAAGTGTTGGGAAATATTGGATGATAAGTTATTAAGATCCGATTGCATATCAAGAACCGACTTCAATATCAATATCAAGAACATTCTACGACATTAAGGGGAACACAACCTTAGTATCTTAAATTCATAGTTTTCACGTTCAACTTATTCTTAAACATCAGTTCTTAGTTTACCTGTCTTTACATATTCAACGTCTCTTTATTTTATTTGGCTACTTGATAGAATTATGACTAAGTAAAGTATTGCATTAATTGGACAATCATTTCACGCCTATTCCTTGAGGGATTCGACCCCAACCTTGTTGGGTTACTATATTTGACATCGATCGCTTACACTATTGTTAAGGTGTAATTTGAGCGAATCAAATTTTGGCGCCGTTGCCGGGGAATACGGTTTTGAAATTTTTGATTAGTGTATACTTTACTATAAGTCTAATTCCACTTGATTGCACGTTGTTTTTTTTGGTTGTTGTAGACAGGAAGATATGGCGGACCTGGTAGATGATGTGGATGTGGATCAGGAAGAAAATCCGTTTGTTGATATTGAAGAATACATAGAGGATACGAACGCTATAGTACCTCCAGCTATAGGTGCTGCTACGTTCAAGGTAGAACATGGACTGATTTTGATGCTGAAAGCTGAAGGATACTTCAGAAATTCTACTGATGATGACCCAACACAACACCTCAGGAACTTTTTGGGTGTTTGTGCGACGCACAAGCAAAATAATGTCTCTGACGATGCATTAAGGCCGAGATGCTTTAAGTACTCGTTAGCTGGAGATGCGAGGAAATGGCTTCAAAACCTTCCTCCAAATTCCATCCATTCATGGCCTAAACTGGTTCGGGCATTCTTGTCAAAGTGGTTTCCTCAAAGTAAGAAATCTAAGCTCCGCGACAAGATATTTTTCTTTAAACAACTACCTGGTGAACAACTACATGAAGCGTGGGAACGCTTCAAGTTGTATTTGGTGAGGTCCCCAAACCATGGTTTTCCAGATTCAATCTTGCTGGAAAAATTCTACATGGGTTTGGATCCTATGAACCAGTCAATAGCGAAGAATGCTGCTGCTGGTTCTTTCACGGATAAGACCTTCACTAGAGTAACTCAGATTTTGGATAAAATGGCTAAACACAATCAAGATTGGCATTATGAGGATACTACAGGTGGCATTACAATTGGGTCTCCTTCTATGAATAACTTGATCAAAGAAAACCAAGAACGGGACCAAGTGATTGCTGAACTTGCCACTAATGTTAATGTCTTGACAAAGTTGTTCACAGAAAATCAGAAGAAGAAAGTCAATGCAGTGGAGAATGTGCAACCAATGCAAAGTGATGAATATGAAGAAGCGAATTTTGTCAACAATACTCATGGAGGTTATCAAAGGCAACAGTATCAGGGTCAAGGGACGCAAAATCATTGGAGACCAAACCCGCAAGGGCAAGGTCCCCAACAATAGCGAAATGATCAAAGTGGCCCTAATCAAGGACATTGGAACAACAACAATAATTTTCCAAACAGAAGTTCCAACCCTTATGTTCCTCAAAAAGGGCAGTTTTCGAAACAGGGATCCTCAAGTGAATCTAAATTGGAGAGTATGCTAACCCGCTCCCACTTACAATTTCTACTGTGGTAGGCATACCACCCGCTCCCAGTTTCATAATATCTCGTGGCACCCGCTCCCACTTATAATATATACTGT